>JACDOX010000014.1:4158957-4288064 GCA_014549065.1 Cardinalis cardinalis
TTTTTTTGGTTTTTTGTTTTTAGAAGTAAAATTTCTAACTTCAAGCACCCCAGATCCTAATATTTCTGTTGCAGGATGGAAAAACTAATTGCTCATGATTAACTTTTCACCATTCTATTAATATGTTTGATCCTATGCTGACTCAAGTTCTACAGCACTGTGCAAGGAGGCAGTCTCACAGTCCAGTTTCTGAGAAATGGCTGTGGAGAGACTGGGCTCTGATTGGGCTTTCTGCTCACTGTCTGCACATAACACATGGMATGTGGGTAGAAAAGCTTATACTAACCTTGTAAGTTACATTTAAATGGATTGTGGAATCTTATTTTTGCTATAGGACAAATCCTGTTCACTCATTCCCSTCGTGAAATCTGGTGCCTTCAATGGGATTGGTCGGCTGGAAGAAACGCTGGAGAAAGACAGCACTGGCCCGAGAGCAAACTGTTGCCCTTCTTATTTCTAAAAGATGCACTTTTGAGTGCAACCAAAGGAGGTTTCAATGACATTTGAGTCTACGTTTGTGTATGGCAAACCAACATATAAAACTCCACTTACCCCCTCTACTTCTCTCTTGATTAACAAAAGTGGAAACTTTCAGGGTGTCTTAGCTGTAGACCATAAAGCTCTCTTCAAAAACACATTAAGAGTGTCAAAAACCACCTTTGAGATGAGTAACATCTTTTAAAGTAATAGGCTAAATCAAACCAAAACCTCTGCTGACATTTTGATTTCGTTTGTGTTAGTCGGTATAATGAAAAATTAACTTCACAAATAAAAAATTTATTGTAGCTTCTTTTATTGCCTGAGAAGAAAAGTTTAGTGTAGCCAACTGAACGATGCTTCTTCCTGGGTTGTCACTTTATACACTTTATTATTGTAACTTATGGGGATGTTTGTAAGCAAAGAAGTGTTATTTATTCTGCAGTACTCCCATTTGCTCACTCGTTATGCTCATCATGGCTCTAAGTAATAAACTTTATAATATCACACATTAATGGGGTTATTTAAACTACAACTACTAAAAGTTAATGTGCAAATGCCTTGCAGTTTTCCCATGTTTACTCACAATTTTTCAATAATGTTCAAGATGTGCTCTGAGTCTGGAAAGAATCACACACTTTAGTGCAATAATGTATGAGGAAATGTATAGTTATTTAATAAATATAGAGGAATTGACATTAATGTCTGTGTATCATTGGGTGTGCCCATTCATTAAAATGATTACTTGATACTTATTTGTGGGAGATAAAATATATTTCATGCCATTTCATGCAAATTGCAGATACTTACCCACACCAGAACAAACTTTGAAAAGAGAAAATTGTTGAAGTCTCCCTTGTTTTTCCAAGTGTTAGCAAAAATGAGAAGCAGCTAAACTGCAGTTACCCAAAGGCAAGAACTCTGGTGATTGTTATTGCTTGCTATGCGTTTTTGTTTGCATGCTGCCCAGATCTATAGATCCATAATTGTCCTGCACAATTTCTGCTTGAAGGCTCTTTTTAAAGAAAAGTGTAAGAATTTAGGAATTCCTAATAATTTTTGTAAGGAACTGTTATTTTCTGGCTTCCTTAAACGTACACTGAATAATTTTTCCTTTGCTCTCAAAACCAGAATGTACACATGGGATCAATAATCACAAGCAAGTACTTGAATATTGAAAACACATAGTTTTCTATTGCCTAGTAAAAGTTATCAAACTTCCCATGATGCCATGCTTTTGTGCTGAAATTCATAAACTTCAACCTCATTTTTCAGATGATAATTATTTTATTTTATGAGTTTCAGATACCAGCACTGTTCTTTCAATCAGAAAGGAAACAGCATGTATCAAAAAGTTGATCTGATGAAATTACATCACTTTCAAAATCAGATGTTCCCATTATTCAGAAGAATGCATTGATTTTTCAGAGTACTTCCTGGTCCTTCTGAGAATGTCAGCTAGTGATGGGGAAACCTCTAGGTAAAAGTCAGTGATGTAAATTTGAAACACCATTTTACATGACAGATAATAGCTATTAATTTGCAAATAGATGTGTGTGCTGTAGGGCATATGTCTGTAAGTGAAAAGTCCAGCACCATCACAGCTCAAGCTTAAGTGAAGAAACAACTGRGTGGAGGGGATACCTAGTGCACCTTGAAGGTCAGCTCTTCTCAGTTTTACATGAGCTATCCCTACCATGCTTGCTATGGCCCTGTTTGAGATTTGGATTCCACCTCCCCCTGCCCCACCACCCTTCCTTATAACAGATAAGACAGGATCTTCTGTTTTGAAATGACCCTGAAAAGTTCAGACCAAAGCCCTTTTAAATTCCTTTATCTGAAATGCAGAAATCCTCTWTGAAATGCTGACAAGCATTGCCATGGCAACATGATGTCACCTGGTGACAGAATAAGCATTGTAGCATTTAGCTGAGACCGTGTTGCTTCCTCCATGAGCAAAAAGGTGATTTTGAAAGCAGGGACCCATCTGCACAAAGGAACATATGCAATCTAAACATTTCCTCTCATCTTCAGGGAGAGAAACCACTTCCATTTCTCGTCTCTGAACTAGGGGCAGGGTATAAATCACAGCCAGGAGACTTGATAACTTGCATTATCAAGAAAGGGAGTGAATGGAAGATAAACTTTCATCAGTATGTGTCTTAAAGGCAAGTGAGAAAGGGCTCTGGGARCCTGACTCTGCAGACTGGCCGGTCCTCAGGAGTAACAGATAGGGCACGCAGATGCTGCTCAGGGACTCATGAGCAYGGCTCACATTGCACACATTGATAATATTTCACTGTGTTTAGCCATTTGCATACAATTCTGACATGTATTAAATTATGTGCTTTTCCTCTGAGTGCTGGTGGATTTTAGACTGAGCTTTAAACTTGTGAGGGTGGATCCTGATTACGTGGGTGCTCTGCTTCACTATTATGGGCCTCAGCCAAGAAAAACCTCCCAGTCAATATGCTTTTCCTCCAAGCTTTTAATAGCCTCCAGAGCAAGACAAGTACAGAAATTACCCATGAAATCTGCTACAGCATGAGAAAAATAAGATATTTTGGCATCGATTGGAAGTGAAGAAAACAGGAAAGGGACTGCTGGAAATCTTGGCCATTAGAAGTCCCACATAAGAGCGATTGCAGCCTTCTCTGGAGAGGTGTAATGCACATTCATTTGCCTTTTTTTCTTAAGTGTGTTTTTGGCTTCCTAACTGCCTCCAAATTCTGGAATACATGAGGGTCCTCAGAGGTGCAAGGCAGAGGCAAAACTGTGTTACAATGCACAGAAGATTTTTTGCAAATGTGCATGTCAAAGTTCTCACTCATTTTAATCTGAGTTCACATTCCTTGCGGCATTAGTGAAACTAACACCTCATAATGACAACCGGGCAAAACTGCAAGGCAAATGTAATTTCAATATTTACAGCAAATTTCAAGCACATTTCAAAGCTGTGAGCCAGTCCATATTGGGTTTTATTTGGATTTACACCAAGAACACTTAGAAAAGTTATAACTGGGATATTAATTTYTCCCATTTTCTTCCAGAGAGGTTATATCGCTCCACATCAGTTGTTGTATAAATAAGAACATGTTTCAGTGGAGAAGAACCCTAAAACTCACAGTTAGRAACCCTTGAAGTCATACAAAATTTTAAAAGCATTCTTTTTTTTCATTCAAAATTTTAAAGCACTCTTTCTTGTGCTCATATTCTTAAAGGTTTCCTTTTCTATATTTCTGCTCAATATATGAAATTAAAATATGTTTATTCTGGCCTTTCAAAATCCTTGCTATTGTGATGTGTTGTGAACAACCCCTTTAACTTTCCCATCGCTCTTCCCTTGTTGATTTAAACCCAACTAAATTTAKCTGTATATTTTCTCCTCACACTGGGTGAAAACCAGTCTCTGAGCCCAGCACTTCACCATGTCTTTCTACACCATATCATTTACTTTGCAGGTATACTGAGCTTTATTTTAGACTCTGATAAAGTATTTGAAGAATTGGGTTCTTTCCAGAATCCAATTTTTCTGATAATTACCAGTTGTCTCCTGGTTTCCACTATTTTTATATYCACACTTTCTGCTAAGTTCAATTGAATTTTCTCATCAAGGAAGTCAAAACCTGCTCTATCCTTACAATTCATAATCTGTCTTGCCTGGCTATCTCTATAACTATTTTTGATACATAATTTTGCTACTGTACATTTTAACAATGCAGTACCTTTACCTCTCTTAAGAAGTGTGGATGATTCTATGCTATACTTCAGTGGCAATTTTTTGCAGCAAAACTGAGCTATTTTCCAGGGTGTACTATAATTTGCTACCACAATCATCTGGGATGAAGTCAGTGAAGAATAACCTGAGTTATCACAGTTTTGCACTTTAGAGGGCACTAATTTTCTTTGAAATCAATGATGATTGCACCTTACTTCTTAAGGATTTATCTGAGATCAATTGTTCAGCATCTCTCAAGTGCAGGTTTTGTGTAAAGGTGCTGAACCTTGGATTCAGGCACCCACTGCTAAGGACCCTTATTTGGAAACACTTGAAATGGGGATTTAGCCCGAAAGGAGTACTCAGATGGTGTATATACCTCTATGTCAGGGACAGTGACAAATGTGAAGGCACTGGCCAGCCAAGAGCAAGGGTTTTACCTTGCCCAGCTCATGCTAATGGTCTGTTGCAAGCCCTATTTCACTGGGCAGGASTTAACTGTTTAGCTGCAGTCATATTTCACAAGATTGTTGAGTTAACATTACATGAATTATACACGGTTTATAAAATGATTATTTAATCAGTGGAAAATTAAGTTCATAGATGTTTTCAAAATCTGAACTAGGACATTCATCAGCAGAACTGCTAAATTTTTAATCAAGTCTGCTGTGCTTGATGTAGCTATCATTCTAAATTGCACTCTCTCTGCTGCTTCTCCTACTGCAGTATATATTTTAGCGTTATCCTTCCTCATCGTTAATTGAATTTTTTCAGCTCAGATTTAAGGCAGAGTGACACGACACTCAGCATTTTCATCAAAGGACAGTCTTACTTACTTTTAACAGATGAAAATCCTTTAAATATTAGGATGATTGAACAGCAAAGTTCTTGGGTTCCTTCTTACTTAGAGGCAGCTTTTAAAAGGAAACGTGGTGGAGATATAGAGAGTAAGGAGTTTTGCTTGTCTCAAAGATGAGGGACAATTTGAAATTCCCTGGTCTGGATTTGTTTAGAGATTTGATTCCTTCAATCATTTCTGGAAAAGTTCTAAAAGCAATGAGCAATGCATTTTCTCCACGTATTTAACCATCTCCCATCCCATTCCTTGTTCTGTAAAAACCTTTGGGGACTCTCTTTCATTGAAACTGTGAGAAAAAAAATATGTTAAAAAAGGAGAAAAGCTCCGGAGAATTTACCCTGTGTATAACTTGAAAGTCTAGATATTACCCCAGTTAAGGGAAAGACTGTAATGTCTTCTCAGCCCTTGCTTCTCACATCCCACTGAGCAAACTTTTGAGGAAGGCCAATACCTGAAGATGGGAAGCCTTTTCTGRTAGAGACATCTTCACTTTCTCTTCTCATTGTATCTGTAATTCAGTCTGTTTCTAAGAAAATTTGGGATGCATGTAGGAAGCCAAGAAATCTCATCTTTACTCACCTGAACAAACATTTACCTAAATYTCCTTGTAAGCACTGGCTGTCTGCACAAGCATATTGTGAAGCTCACTGCATTTTTAAGCATCCTAAATTTGTTCATCATCAGAAYAGGGTTCTTCTTGCCTGGGACTTCCACCTATTACTTACTACACCTGAATGGCATGACTTGTCATATTATTCCTGTAGTCCCAAGCTCAGGTCAGGGTCATTTCTTAAGGACATCCAGGACTTGAATTGGTCAGTCAAATTCAATGCAAGTATGAGATTTTTACATATGGGTATAACATAAAAAAGCCCCACCCAATTGTCCATGTGGTAAAATTTTTTCATGCTGTTTCAAAATAAACCAAGGGACAGTTACAAGTCTATATACCTCCGTAGACCTAATTGATGGTGGAAATTCCTTCAGGAATTCTAGAAATACTCCTAAAAAACCATCAGATTTTTTAAGATTTATCTCAGGCATTTTCAGCTCCCACTGCRTTCCCTGACATACTGAGTATCTCCTGCCTTGAGAGAGGCAAGTACAGGTGCCAGACTCCAAGCAAGTACAGGTGAGATGCCAGAAGCCTCTGAATCTCCTGTAGGCTGTTAGGCCGGTTTTGGATGGYGCTCCGTATGCTGCCTCTTTTGCATGCATCTCTCCTTATGCTGAGTTGTACCTGAGAAGCAAAGCATGTGGCAGGTCTGTCATTCTGAGGTACCTGAGTCCTTGGTTGCCTCTTGCTCCTGTAAGTTTGGGCTGTGTGATGCCTKCATTTCATCTCAATATCATCAATGCAAACTCATTACGTGTTTCACCATGTGAGGCTGTGGTTCTGGAGATGTGGTGTGTGTATTTGTGTGTGGGTGCAGAGGGTCTGGTGAACAAACACCATRGCTTAGGCCTCCCAGAGGGAGCTGCTGCTTTGGCCCTGCTGTGTCAGAAAAGCACCAGCTGCTTACAAAGACAGGTACATTCAGCTCCACAGACAGGTACTTCAGCTCCACTGCTTCTCAGGTTCTGCACTTCAGAAGCCCTCATCCTGTTCCAAGGAACATATAGAGTGAAATTATCTTTTTAGCCAAAGATTTTGCAGCCCATTTATAAATTGTTTGTCAACTTAGTGGTTTTTCAAGTTTCAAGGAAAACAGCATCTCAGTKTGAGCCAGCAGTGGCCCTGGCAGCCCTGAGGACACCYCCTGCCCTAGGGTGCRTCAAACCCAGCACAGCCAGCTGGGCAGAACAGGTCACTGTCCTGCTGGGTAACAGAGGACACTGTCCTGCTGGGTGACACAGGACACTGTCCTGCTGGGTAACACAGGTCACTGTCCTGCTGGGTAACACAGGTCACTGTCCTGCTGTGCTCAGCTCTGTCCTGCTGTGCTCAGCCCTGGGGTGGCCTCACCTGAGCACTGTGCGCTGTGCTGGGCCCCACAACTCAAGAAGGATGTTCAGGTCTCTGAATGCATCCAGAGGAGGGTAACAAAGCTGGTGACAGAGCTGGAAGGAATGTCCTGTGAGGAGTGGCTGAGGACTCTGGACTTGTCTGGTTTGGAGAAAAGTAGGCTGAAGGGTGACCTTGTTGCTTTCTGCAGCTTCCTAAAGGGTGGAAGTGGAAAGGGAGGTGCTGATCTCTTCTCCATTTTATTCAGTGACAGGACACATGGGAACGGTTCAAAACCTCAAGAGAGGTTTAGGTGGGACCTTTAGAAATATTTATTTGCTGAGGGGGTGGTCAAACACTGGAACAGTCTTTCCAGAGAAGTGGTTGATGACTCAAGGATGTCTCTGTTAAAGAGGCATTTGGACATTAAGAAACATGATTTAACTTTTGCTCCACCCTGAAGTGGTCAGGCAGTTGGACAAGATGGTTGTTGTAGGTACCTCCCAGCTGTAATTTTCTATTCTATTCTGTTTTGGGTGTAAAAGAAAGTGCTGTATTAGTTAAGAGTTTCTGAGTCACACGATATATTTCTGAAGAAACAAGAGTTATTCTGGAAGTTAGAGATGTTGTGATGTATGTAAATTTTGCTCTCAGTTGCCTTCCAGTGCTGTATRTTCCTCAAGTTCTTCTATTTGTCCCCATTCTCTCAAATTTTTGTATGTCTAATGTAACAAGATAGAGAAAAAATTCAATAGGACAATYCAGCATCTGTTTTGAAACAATCCTTCTTCAGCAATACATTTTGAATACCATGTTTATTTTATGAACATATTTCTTCACAGTTTWGATATTAATTTGGCTAGTATAAAACCAGCGAAAATAAGGACCAGATGCTCAGCTGGAATAAAATTTACACCAGCTGAAGATCTATCCAGAGTTAGAAAAACCTCCTATGGTGAAACACAGCTCAGAGTGTCAAGCCACAAATTGTTATTTCATATTGCTCTGAAACCGTGCAGAAAAATAAAGATCTGCATGCRTTCAATGGAGATGTATAAATAAACCTTCACTTATTCAAGATATTTCATGAACCATTCTTCATATCTTGACAAATCTGAGATGATTTTTAAGTTGCTAAAAAAACCATAATGGCTTGAGGTTTGTAACAAAATTTTTACCTTGCTTTATTTACAGATAATGGACTAAGATTATTTTTACTGATTCTTACTCACTTCCTTCCACTTTGACTTTATTCAGCATGCTGTCCAAGATTATATCTAGCTATAATTTCATATATATACATATATCTATATWTATACAACAGATGCTGCTCATTCCTACTGCACATCTAAGCTCAGATGCGCCCAATGTATGAAGAAGTTTTCTAATGAAATAGCTCAATCACTTCCATATTCTGCAGGTCTATTTTTGGCAGTACTACTAGCCTCTGCTTTGCACATGTATTTATTTAATGATGTCTCCATTCCTTAAATTGCCAATTGTACTGCCGTTTTTCTCTTCATGACAATAGCATATTTCTTTCAGACTCTTTTTGTATTAGCTTGTTGTCAGGGTTGTTATTTTCTGTGTTGGTGATGGGTTTCCTTCCGTTTTTCCAGGAGTCTGCACTCATCAAAATGGAGAGCTGCCAATTACTATAGAAACTTTAAATTTTTACTATTCAGTCCCACTCCTGCAAGGACTTAGCCATGTTCCTTAGTTTAAACATGTGATCTATTCCACTGAGCCCAGAGGATCAGCATTAAGCACATGTGTATATCTTAGCATGATCAGAACCCAAATAACATTTGGGTTTTCTGTATTTCTGAATGTACAGGAATTGATCTGGTGGTAAGTAGACTCTAAGCAGTTAGTTTCAAAGTGCATTGCTGACTACAGGAGGATTCATCCTAAGGCAAAGATCTGAGTAGGGACTTATAAAGTCTGAGTCAAGACCTGGCTCTTTCACAACCTCATGAAATAGGTTTGAATAAATCASTGTATTTCAGATAGACCCAAAGTTGTTCATCTTCCTAATTCTCTGGTTTGAAACRTCTCAGATTTAGGTGCCTGGATGTTCTTGCACATATATAGATAAAAATCTTGCAGCTGATTACAATACAGCAGGGTGCTACCCCTGTAAACAGTGAACTTGCAACACCTATCCATGGTGTTAGTGTGCACGTACTCATGCCTCAGTATCTTGTGTTGCCCAGAACAGGAATCACTGTTTTTACCTGTAAAAGTTCTTGCAGACATGTTCTTTTTATTGATGGCACTGATTACAATTTAGTCTGGCCACTACATGCTGTGGTCATGCAAATTCATAACAAAAATATAGAAGAATAATGGTAAAATCAGTGTTTAGCTACTCTTTAAACATATCCTTGTAAGTATCTGGAAGCTATACTCTACAGCTGCCTACATTCATATATATTCAGCAGTATTGGGGTAATTATACCATTTATATTCCAGAGAATTATGGGAGTCTACAGCARAGTTTCCTGGGTTCTCCTCACATATCTCTTCAGCCGAACATGAGTCAGACCTGCGCTGCTTATTAGAATATTATTAGCATAAGTTGTTTTAGTGAAGTAGTAAATAATTCATAAGGAAATCTGCAAAAGCAAATATGTTGGCCACTTCCCCCATTTTCATTGAGCTTAAAGAGAATTGTTCACTTTCTTCAAATATTTGGTTTTAAAATGTGGTAACAGTACATTGTTTTCCACTCCAGATGGCCTGTGCAATTTTTTATATTCCCAGTAAAACATCTGAAACTTAGTGCCATGGTGAAAGCAAGGAAAATATATAGAATTCTGAGGTTCTTAATCTGTTTTTAAAAGACAGCAGGAGCATATGAGATAGCACGGTTCTCAGCTTGCAAGTACCAGGGGCCAGGTGCAAGGTGTTTAAACAGCTAATTTCCACTGGAGATTCGTTATATGCCTGCACACTGGTTTAAATAGAAACAGCACAGTGACATCTATGCTGCAGTCACACAAAGCAGTGAAAGTCAGGAGCAAATCTCCACCGTAGTGAGCATACAGAAAATAAAGGGAGATACTGTTCATCAGAATATTTACAGTTTTATCCTACTTTTAGTTTAATTTCTGTTGGTACGTAATATTGCAGGCAGGCACTCAGCTATGGAATAAACRCTGTAATGAAAATATAGAAGAGGTTTGGACCCTCTAATGGTATCATAGCCCTTTCTATAGAGTTTCAAAAKGTTATAGTATTCCCAAAGAGTAGGGATACCTCCAGACCATTGAGTTTGACAGCCTAGCATATGCCCAGAGCACCTGCAAGCCCCTCACAGCGTGTTGTCCTTCTGGGAAGAAAGAGGCAAGCAGCCCAAGCAAATCTTAGGCAGGCACAGKGTGAGCAGATGGTGTTAATTCCAAAGTCAATGCATGCACCTAAATTTGGATCCTCTCAGGAGGCACAAACATGCAAGATGGTAGTGTGAGTTTGAACTGTCATTTCCTAGAGCTGGTTTGCCCAAACAGGGATGAACCTTTCAGCTGTCATTTGAAATGTCAAGTTCAACTACACCAGGGTTAACACCTGCCATAACAGAAATCAGGTCAAAGCKAAAAGATTAATTTGTTCTGCCAATGAAACTCTCACTTCCAGATTGACTTTTATGTACCAAATCCTCATAGACAATAGAAACACCAAAAATTTGTGAAAGAAAGAAAAATAATGTCAACATTTTTAAAGACTTATATTCATCTTGCACCTGAGAGTAAACGGCTAAACGTTATCAAAGAAAAAGAGCTAATTGGAAAAAATTAATAACCAAAGATAATATTTCAATAATTTGAGGAGTTTAAAAGTAGCCAAGGACTTCAGTAGTCAAAGAATGGCTCATCTCTGTTTTTAGCAGGTGAGAAGGTAAGCCCTTCGTAGGCTGGGTGTCCAAGCTCCCATGATAATGAACAGAGGAAAGAAATGACTCCAGAGACAATCCACTTCACCTGAGATATGGCTTTGGACCCATTCCTCCTGATAAAGTTCATGTCTACTTCTGTTGACTCTCGAATGGAACCAAATTACTGTCTTGTTTGAGAATTTTAGCCATGGTTTTACATGGCTAAAACCAAATCAGTTTACCCCCTGTAAAAAAAAAAAMCAAAAATAATAAACTAGGATTTTAAAAATACAGTTTCTTTATTGGTGTGTTCTCAGTTGAAGCCTCATGTGTGTCTGATGCAAACTTCATGACATGAAATCTTTACAATTTCTCTTCCGTTGTGAGTTTGTACAGCACACTGCAAGACAACAAGCGCACTGCTATCAGACAAATAAAAAGAATAATAAAACTCAATCATGCTTGTATATATAGAAGGCCAATCAATGTAAACACAGGGTCTCTCTAAACAGAAGAAAAGCGGAAGCCAGATGGCATGAAATCATTGATAGCTGTTTCATAAACTTTTCCTGCAATCAAATCTAATTGAAATAACACTAGATTGTAGGCTTGAGCAGGTGGGCAGCACACACAGCTGTTTCTGCTAGATGATTTCCAAAGAATACATACATAAAACATTTCACAGGGACTGACATACGGCAAAAAAGGGTTACCCCAGATGGAATGCTCTCTTTCAGGCTTTATTTCACTGACAGATTTCTGAAGCCTGCCTCTTTAAAAATATGGGCAGGAGTGTTTTTCTGCAATAGTTAAACCAATTACAGCCATATACAATGCTGTTGGGAGCTAAGGCCTGGTGATGAAATGTCCTCAACGCCAATTTGTATTTGAAGGCAAGGAAGAGCAGAGGGGGATCTCCTCGTGTCCAGTTTATTGCTTTGCAGCAAGGTAAASGTAACTGAATCACCTCTGACAGATATTTCTGTTTCACAGAAATTTACCAAGAAAAGATATTTTCAGTTTCCTTGGTAGTTTATTCCAGTTTTCCCTGCATTATAAATAGATCTTTTCCTAACATCTAATCTACTTTTTAACACAATTAAGTTAATGGCCATACATGGTCAAGGGAAGAAAATGTTAATGTCTTTTTCTGCTTTAATCTTTTGTATATAGATGTATTTCCAATGTCCTCTCTTCTTTTTTTTTTGTCCTTTTCTGCAGAAAAAYATCTCATAACAGAATTCCTGAAGACTCACAAATGAGCAAGAAGAACCAAGTAAGTCTTCCCAGAGAGGTCCAGCACCTGAAGTAGGCCTGACATTTGTGGACAGAATTTTACTTCAAACTTTTGTTTGCATTGGAAACTAGGATTAAAAAAAAAATACTGAGAATGGAAGGAAGATGAAAAAGAGCACCTTATGTGGATCAAATGAGAGCCTTAAATAAATGAATTGTGTGGCTGTACTACCTAGTGGATTCTGGCTAGATGATAAAGTGAACCTTCTACTCTTCATTGTCTTCATATAAATATAATACAAAAAGATTTACATGGTAATTTCTATTACTATTTATACCAGAATCTGTGTATTCAACACTTCATCCTAAAGGATTCAAATCTGCCACAGTATAACTAAGAGCAATCCAGAAGTGATAAGTAAACTCTGATTTCTCTTCAGGTTCTATAAATCTCTTGCCTTTTACTTAAGATTTCCATGAAGAGGAAAAATTTATCTATTGCAGCCTTCCAATATTTAATGGGAGTCTCCAGAAAAGATAGGGTGGCATTCTATCAGGAAACATAGCAACAGGATAAGGGGTAATGATTTAAAAATTAAGGATAGTAGCTTCAGATTAGATATTAGGAATAAATTCTTTACTTTGAGGATGGTGAGATACTGGCACGTGTTGCCCAGATAAGCTGTGGATGCTCCATTCCTGGAAGCAACCAAGGACAGGCTTTGAACAAACTGGTCTAGTAAAAGGTGACCCCACTCATGGCAGGGGGTTTGGAATTAAATGATCTTTAAGGTTCCCTCCAAACCAAAACATTCTATGATAGAATTACATGCAAACTGTGCTATTAAATAATGATGGTCTCTTGGACTGCAGGAGTCTTTCTGGACACTTATTTGAAAATGTTAATTCTGAGGTTAATGGCAGGCAGCCTTACTTCCCTGTTCCAGTCATTTTATGTTAAAAATATTATGTATGTGTTGATAGTATATTAGTGAGACCGGGAGTAGAGGAGGGAAAGGAAACTTTATATCACTACAAAAAAATCCTAGTCAGAAAGTCCTGACCTGCAGAGGGGTCCTAGGGAGGTGACACCCTGTGATCATCTTCCTTAGGGGTTTGACTGCGCCTGTCAGAGACTGGGCATGGAGTAACACAGCCCCTTGCTCCTTCTCATGCAGCTACAACCTTCAGTTTCTTCAGAAATCAAGCACAGTTCTCAAGGGAAAACGCACACTCCCCAGRGAGAGAGAGAGAGAGAGAGAGCAGGAGGAAATCATCAGTAGCCCCAAGCAGTGGGAGAAACTGTTTGCAAAAGGCAGGGAGTGCCTGGGGTGATGTGACTCTGCAAGAAATAAATGAGTGTGAAGCAAATGCTTTCAAAAGAACCCATCTCAGCTCTGCAGCAGAGAAAACTGCAACACACAGAAAGGATCAGTGACAAAAGATCCAAAGAGGCAGTTGATTCACCGCAGGGGAGAAAACAAAGTGTTTACAAAAATGCAGAACAGTAWATCATCAAAGTGTTCAGAAAATGCTTCAAATGTAATGTTCATTCCTACATTTGTATGTAAGGCACAGTAAAAAGACACATCCCTTGCCTTTCAGACCATTTGGGCTCAAGCAGGTGTAGCATGCCAAGTAAGAATAATAGCAAAACAGCAAAGAAGGAAAGAGGAAAGACCGCAGGAGGAATGTGAGCACAAGGATCATACGTAAGTTTATATAATTGCTTTGGATTACTGGAGAAAATCATCAGCTTGTTTACTGACTTGTTCTCTATGTCTTTACTTGCCTTAAACTGAAGCAATTATTTCAGGCTGCTGAAGGGGTCTATTTTGAGTGCAGTCTATGAAGGTTGATTATGGGAAGGGGTTTGTGGGAGGCAAAGGAGTGAAGACAAAAGGAGTGATGAAGGTAAGGAACAATAGATGCAGAAACAGAGGGGACCTGGTGCAGATYCTAGCACTGCTTTCAATAATAGCTAATGCTCATATAGAGCTTTTCAAGCATAGATTTTGAAGTGTTTTAAATTGAAGTCTGAATCATCTTATTCATATTATAACAGGACAAATTATATGTTCAAGGTCACTCTGTGGAAAAAAAATACACTGTAGCCAGGCAGAGGACTCACAGCCCCTGAATGGTAGTGCTGTTCTGCCCACAAGCCACMCTGTTCCTATATCAGCTTGGGCTTTATCCTGCAATGCAGGGCTGATGTATTAGAAATTAAGTTATCAGCTGCTTTCTCTCTAAATTACATGCTGAAATACCACATCAACCCATTTGTGAGGAGAACTGTCCTTGGTGGGAAGATGTACACAATGCAAGGGTTTACTGGGGGATAAAGAGGGTTTAAGCTCTCTCCTCCTTCCTATTATGAATACCCAATGTAAAATGGTACCCAGATATGTAACACAGTCRCAGCTAGACTGGAGACATACCAAGGTAAATGTGTGTGTTCAGGACCACAGACAGGCCCCTCTAAGGCCACATACAGGCTGCTCAAATAATGGTTTGCAAGACACCCTAGGAAGACAGGTGATGTCTGAAGTCCAGACATTTGCCAGGGTGCCTGGATGTAAGAGAGGTCAGAAAATGCCATGCTCGTGGAAAAGTGCTGGCTCAGTGTTATGGATATGCCAGTGTGTCGATACACACATGACCTTTCTTTGGCATTTGAAATGCGTAAATTCTGCTGACTCCCAAACCACACAGAAAGTCTTTTGATCTAGAACTGTTCATAGAGTCACAGAATGATAGAGTGTCTCAAGCTGGAAGRCACCTGTAACTGTTATTTGAATTTTTCTAAGTTTTAATGTTCTAACCACTTGTTAGTTTATACAATGGGCAGATGTGGCTGTGCGTTCCCTCCACCCCTGCTCCCCTGGGCCACACTGTGATCTGAGAAATGCTCATTAGGCCTCAGCCTYGACGAACAGCACCTGGGCTAAGCTCCTCTTGAGCTTATCAGAAATACTGTCTGCTTCCACGAAATTATGCTAACAAGCTCCTGTTTCTAATGAACARCCTTGGAAACTTACATTTCTTGCCCGAATAACAACCCAAGCAGAGTAACATTTTTGTAACTGAACTTTCAAAGGAAATTAACAGCCTGAACTGCAGCCAGGATGAAAAAGTATTATGACTAAAGCCAACCTTCTTGTGACCCTGCAAACAGGGRTCTGAAGTGAGACCCTGTGAGCTCTCCTGGACCACAGGGTGGTGACCAGCAGCCTGCCTCTGCGTGGGACTTCTCTCAGAGCCAGTGAACTCTCAGGTTTGCCATACTTGCAGAATCACTGCCAAACAAGGACAGTGGATCCTGGGCTGATATCCCTCACTCTTCGAAGCTTGACCCCATGGCCATTTAGAAGATACAAAGGCATCTGAAATAAGTATTTTATTGGATTCAAGGGAAATTGAATCCAGATATACCTTGTACCTACTCACAGATATATCTTGTACCTACTCTTTAGGTCGGTGTGCATGCAAATGTGAATATGCTCTAGTGAATGGAATGCTGCTCTCCTGGATTCTYAAGTACTTGAGGCTTGTAAGTTAGGCCTCCGAGTTACTGTTGTGCTMCAGTAAATTCTACATGAAGCTTTTATTAAATTGTTTAACTTGAGCTATCAATTAAGTGCTGTTAAGTTCAAGTGCTTTTAAGCCTTTAGGCTTTAACTGTTGGTCAAGTCCAGGGCTCAGTTTAACCTTGCAACTCAACAGAAGCATCCTCCTTATTCCTTTCTTTTCCTTCATTTTCCTCTCCTTCCCCTTTTCCCCCACACTGCCAGCCTCCTCATAGGTAATTCTTGAGTTGATTTTGGTTTTAGATACATTGATTTTAGATATTAGCTGGCTTTTTCTGTGTGTGGTTTAGTCATTTACTGAGTAGTAGAGAGAACCTTGCCAATGAACTTCATCGTGCTTTTGMTTTTTTATTAAAAAATAATGCTTTTGCTGATGACTCGTTAAGTGACCTTAAAACACACATTTGCAACAGCAGAGAASTAGTTTAATTGCACAGAACACACARTAGTGTTCTTTTATTTTTTTAAATACGCTTATCACAGGTCTAGTTGTTTTCAAATGACAAAAAGATCTTTGATGACAACACTTAATTTTCATCACAAGCAGATGCTATCTATTTAATCAACCATTTAATACAAAAACCAACCATTTGCTGCTTTTATTTGCCCTTTCTTCCAAGTAATACATTCATATTATATTTTAAAATGTAACATTTTCAAAGATTAAATTATATGTTTATGTGACTGGACCATGCACATTTATGGTCACAGCATTACCAAAACTCATTGTCATACTACAATGGAATTTCTGCTTGCCTGGTTCATTGCAAACCCCACTCAACAGTTGTGCTGCAGATGTAGTCACACATTCACATGCAACTGCTTTGTGTCAGCACTGTCTGGATTTCCATACCTTAGAAGATGTTTCCATTTGTTTTCTTGCCTTTATCACATCTACCTAGTCACTATTGGCCCAGTGTCATTCACATTAACAGATCTATAACTAGTAGCAAGGTACTAGAGYACACTCAAGGTACACTGCTTAYTAAAAAAAAMAAAMMAAAMMAAAAAARCAACAGTGTAAAGGTTACAGTATCAATTTAATGTTTATATCTTTTTTACTGTTGATACTAGTCTCATCGCCCCCCTTAGATTAGAGGGGATCTTTTCATAAATGTGAAATTTCAATGGCTTGACAGAATTTGGATTACATTTGCTTTGACCTCCTGAAGTAATGGTAGGAATTTTCTCTGCTGAGCTAATTATCACTTGAAATTGTTCTGAGCAATTGTAGATCATCATCATCATCATGTTTCACTGCTAATCAGAAAGCATCTGCAGCACCATATAGCAGGCATGAAATGCACAAACTGTAGTACATCCATTTAATGGAGCAGCAATTATTTTAGYCTTTGTGCTTATCGAAAGGTAACTCTAATGTTGTCTAATGAATTCTACCTCAGCTGTGTGYGATCTTATAATTACGTAGTTCAGACTCCACATTAGTTAATCAAATGGTTTCTTCAGCTCAATTTTAAATGATTCAGACMCTAGCTCACTGAGGTATTTGCCTCAAATCCGGTTTACTCAGTRGCCAGTGGAACCAACTTCACTGGCTTAAATGGACGGCTGAACACATGCAGGTTCTTCACACACTTACTTTGAGGCAGGCTCTGGCAGTAGTTTGATGAGTAAAGATCATACTGTGGAACCAGCTGCTGTATTTGGAATTAACATATTGATTGCTGCTAGAAATTATTATTTAACATATAGTGTCAGTAGCATAAGACTTTATTTGAACACATCCATTATATAATCTAAAAGTAAAGAAATACAATGAATAAAGTCCCTAGAGCTAGTAGTCAGTAAAATATTCCTTATATACATATTTCCAATCAATAACCATTTTTTTCTCTAAAATCTGTGGATTAGCATATTCTCCTAGTGTCTTGTTTTAATGTTTTGTTCCCAGCAAAACATCTCTCTCTGCATGAAAACACAGGAATAATGTGTATCCATGCATCAGCCATTTAGCTGTTAGCAAACAGAGATAATGGCCATTGGGAATGTAAAAGCTAGACTACTTGGCTGCTCTGACAAATGAAATCCAGGAGTAATGAGTCACACTAGATGTGATCCTTTAAAAAGAAACATTGGCAAACTCTCAGAATTTAAAATAACTTTGCTGAGATCAAGTGGAGCTGTCTTCAGCCATGATGAAAAAGCTAAAAATGAGTATCTGACTGTGCAGATAATTCCAGCAGCCTGGCAGCGTTCATTTGTGAAGCAGCCCAGGCTGATAAGATGCTCGCGCTGATGCTAATGCAGACTGGACGGTGCGGATGCGTATTGCATAATCCCTGCATACATGGCACGTTCATTCATACTCTGCTGGCTGTGCTTATCAGCCTGGAGGGAKGAAAATGTACATGTCTGTGAGCCAGCCTCTGCTCTGGGGGATTTTGTTTTACTCTGCACTGAGAGGCTACAGCAGAATGCTCRCTTTCCTGAGCAAGGAAGGCTGAGCACATCTTCCCCACCAGTTTTAGCAAATTTAGTCAAAGGGAAGAGTGCAGGTATGTCACCCACCAGTACTGGTTGAAGGTGGAGCCTTTTCAGAACACACAAAACACACAAGTCTTGAGCTGGATTTGCAAGATGGATATTTATTCACAAATTGTCATGTGCTTTGGCTTTTTGTGGTAACATATTGTTTGTATCCCTTAGTCAGAAGTAAAATGCAAGATTTTTATTGAACTTTCTTTGCTCTACCTGAATGTGAACTAAACCCACCCACTGCTCTGCAGATTTTGGAAACAAACCTTTTTCTGGTACTTCTTGCTGAAGGAAAAGCTTCTTATCATTTCTCTACAACTCACGATTGCCCACATCCAGTTTGMAATTCAGGTACACTTCAAAAATATTAGAATAATATAATAGCTCTCATCAGTCTGAAAAAAATGGTGCATGCAGAAGTTCAATGCTCACTTAACTTTTTAGTTCAGCAAAGTTTAGCTCAAAGAAAGTTCAGGGCTATGGGAAAAAATTCTACCTGTCAGCATAGATCTTTTAGGCTTTGAGGAACCACACATTAATCAGTAGAAGCAAGGCAACGAGCAGAAACAAACAAGGTGAAAAATCCCAGACGCACTCCAGTTTTGTCAAAGTGGATTTCTTACAGACATCTCTTCAAGCAGACTTCTTTTGACTCCTAATTAAATGGTTTTTGCTAGATGAAATCAGACCTTGTACTTCACWGCTCTGCTTTAGCAGTGTGCAATGCAAACTACTGACTGAAATAATTTTATTAGGCAGAAGAGAATTTTTTAAATGGTTAAATTAGAATCACAGCTATTTATGCATTTTCAGCATTCTATGATTTTGTGTCCATGTATGAGTATCAGGAAAGAAATTGCAGGCATACAGTAGTGTTGGGCAGTGTTCTGTAGAATATTGGTATTTTACAGATATGTCAGACTACAGAAATGGATTTGGGAAATACAGAAACGAATGATGTATAAAATGCAAAGCAGAAATGTCACTGATCACTGATATAACTGTTATATTCAGAAGGAGGCAAAAATTCAGTTTGACTCTCAAGAAAGTTTGCAATACTTCCATTTTATCTAGGCTACTTGTGCTTCCCCAGCAGAAAATTCACATTAAATAACATTACACAGAGAAGAAGAGACTATGCAATAGTGGAGTCTCTGTAAAGGTTTTATCRCTGGTGAATTGGGTTGCCTGAGTTAATCATTCCTTGGTATATGGCAGATATTTCAAAGAGAAGTCAAAGAAGGCATAAACAGCATTCTTAAAATGTCCTTGCATTGTTTCTTTGTATATATYTCTCTGCATGCTTTTGTTAATATGACACCAAATGATCTGATTACAAGAGAAGAAATACTTCATAACCAGTCCATTAACTTCTGGGTATTTTCTGCAAGGGATCTGATTTAACCCTGCTGAAATCAATAGGGGCTTCTCCTTTGATTGCCTAGATTTCCATAGTTTTAGTCTTCATCCTAATTTATTGAAAATGTTTTTCAACTGTAATAGTTTAGGACATTGCCCAACTAGAAAGAATTCTCTGCATGCTTTTGCAAAGCTGGGAATGACCTCTGGCATGATCACCAGCTGTCAGAGTGAACATTTTAATGCCAGATTGGGAATGAATGAGTATTGTGTATCCCTCTACTCGAGGTGCTACCTGTTGTCCTCAGGAGAGAAGAAGGGAGAGAGGATGTGTTTCCATAATYTTCTCTTCTCCGTAGGGTCCCTGCCAGATGCAGACACCTTTTGGTAACTGTTTGAACTTGCTGGCATGAGAGAAATATCCCTGAGGGAACATGAAATTGATGGCAGAGTAGAGGCCAAAAGGGAAAATTTATCAAAAGTACATGCAATTTTTCACATGGCTTTATAATTTATTAGGAAAAAAAGTGGATAACATGATCCTGTGATAAGTCAGGCATATGTCGAGYGAGATACTTCTTTTGTTTTGGTTGACAGTTTGTCAGAAATAGTGATTAATCACTGTGTCTAAAGCACAGAAAAACTAAAAGTCAAGTGTAGGACTATCTGAGCCAAAGGAATACACACATTGTCAAAAATGATGGCAAATTTTGAATTATATGAAACAAAAGCAGAAAAAAACTGAAGAAATCATCCAGTCATTTCTCCTCTCTGAGGCTGGATAAGTTATTCTTATTTCTGATAGACATTTGTCCAAACATCTTTCAGGGATTTCTCAGGTGGGATTTCCAGTGTTCTCTCAGATTCACTGATCATAAACTTAATTTTTCTTATTCCTGGAAAAAWTTTCCTATGTTCAACTTGTATTTGTCTTGCCACAATTTAAGATAACTTGTTCTTATTCAACAGGCAGACAAAGGGGAGAGTTCATTCCCCTCCTCATCTAAGCCTTCTGTTATTTAAACTTCCACTCTTTGGATCAAAAATATCCAACACCTTCATATTTCCTCAAATGTCCTGTCTCAATCTTCATCATTCTCACTGCCGTGCTTTGGTGTCTCTCCAGCTGCTCTACATCTTTCTTGTTCTTCATCAACCAAGCTGTCTACAGAGCACACACTGAAGATGTAACCTCACTCAGAAATGTTACTGTTGCAACACAGGTGACACTTAATGAGCAAACACACAGGTATCTGTCTCTCTTTTGCAGCCAATTGTACTTCATTGGTGACTCATTCTAAACCTTTCTGCAGATTTGCTGCATTACCCTTCAGCTTATATGTGGTTTACTMTTTGTGCAAAAAGGCAGAGCATTGTATGTTTTTAGTTTATTAATTACATTCTAATTTCCATGCTATTACTCCAATTTATCAACGCTATTGTAGTTCTAATCCTGGTTTGTCATACAGATATTGCCCAGCTGGTGCTCTCTGTGAACTTAATAAATGTGTTCTCCATCCCATCTTGGAAAAGCACTGCATACCATTCGGGATAATTCCTGTAAACACCCATTCAAACTATCCCCCTAATTTGATCAGGAATTAGTGACACCTACTCTTTTAATACACATCTTTTAAATGAGTAATGCACTCACCTAACTGTTTTTTTAATCTAGTCCATGTTTCCCAAGCTTACACATGAGAGTCCACAGGCGTGCAGAAGTCAAGATACATGGCAYCTACCAAATTTCTTCCTATCCAGAAGGCCTGTTATCCTGTCATTATACAATTGCTCCTTTAATTATCAMAGTTCATGTATCATAGCAGAAAATCTATGTGACTAAAATAAGTTAGACTACTTTTCAAAAAGGCAAAAACATATGTCTAAGCTGGTGTATCATGACAAATTAGAAGGCAAGGAATACATTTAGGAGCGCAAGTTATTTTTAATTTAGCCAGTTTCAAAACCTTTGTACTTCATTCTAAGAATCACTATCAAACTTTTTGCTTCTTGATTCTTTCCAAAATGATTCCTGTCTGCAGAAATACAAGATACATTTTTCAGTTTTGTTTTGGGCTGCCAATTCCCTTTCACTCTCGACAACAACAAATCTCTAAAACAATTCTCCCATTCTCACCATTTTGCTGAGCAGCCCTTGAGGAATATCGAGGAAGAATCAAGAATACAAAGTGGTTTGGCAACACAGCAGCACCTSTGGATCCATTTGCTTCTGAGCACATTTAACAACGTGCTCCCTGTAGGGGTTCCAGCAGGCCCTGCTATACCAGGACAGTCTCTCCTGACCTGATATTCAATCTACACAGAGCATCCAGTCTCAATGGACCTTGGAAAACAGATAGCAGAGAAAAGGAGACTGTGGCTACAGTATGCCTGAGGAAGAACCAAAGGAAAATTAATTCCAACCACGATCTGGAGAATCATACTAAGAGGAAAAAGACAAAAATAATTAAGTCCTCTTGTGCTCAGAGTTCCTTTTCATTCATATTTAAAGTGTTATTTATGGTTTCTTCCTCTCAAATTCTGTATTTGCTTGCACTGGGTCTTTCAGCTGGCACTGTTTGCTAACTTGCTTAAGGTTGTATCAAGAGAAATGCACAATGGTAAGTGTCAATGTCCCTTCTTGGCAACATATTCAGGTTCCCTTAGGATTAAGTTATCTCAGAAACTTTAGTTTGCATTGCTTGAGGCAAACTTTAAAGATATCTACAAGTGTGTTAGAAAATGCTCTAACATAGAACTAAATGACATTGCCAGAAATGTTGTTGAAAGCAGAAAATTAAAGATTATGCTCTGGGATATATCTTGCTAAAGATGGARAACAACTGAAGTGAAAATTTTTATTTTGAGCAAAAAGGACCGTGAGCCTTTTGGTTAAACATTTAGCAGGACTTTYCATCTCAGCCTGCAGCCTGCGAAGGGTTTAGGTGTAGTCCAAAGGGCCAATGCCTGGACTTTAGATCTTCTCACAGACACAACTGAAAATACAATTTACTGACAAAAAACTCCCATGAAGAGGGTGAAAAAGAAGGTGCATCCTGTCTAGCAGCTGTTGGGTATTACAGAAAACTCTGATAACTTGTACAGGCAAAAGTAGTCCAAGACCCCATGTAGACTTCAACAGCTATGAAAATCCATTTAAATTCCTTTTTGTTGGGTAACCAAGGATGTAAACAAGACTTCACATTGGGTAGCTATTAAAAAAAAATAATCAACAATATACATTAATATTAATAAGTGAAATTTTAAAGACTAGCAGAGTTAAGAGGAGCATACTTTCCTGACATCTGTTGATTCCCACATTAAAGACATTTTTAAAGAATGGTTAACTTAGTGCCTTTTACAATAAAAAAGACAAAAATTATTATGTAATCTCAGTTTAAATCCTCTGCTTCCCAGGAAACTTCAGATTTYTCATTGGATGTAAATCACAAAGATCTGCAACAAAGATACCATTATACAATATTTTAAGTTTTGGWTTATGATGGTTCAGTGGCCTCAGAATTTTTTAAGTGTCAAAGAAATAGTCTAAAGAACGGTGGCTCTTGTCATTTTATATTAAATATCTGCAACAGGTTTAGCAGCTGAAAGTCATGGGATTATCCAGCTTTACGAACCCTGCTGAGTAAGTTGAATTACAAGAAAGCTTTGTTTCTGATGGAAAAGGTGTCACCATGGCCCAGCAAATCAAACATACCAGGATTTACGTTCCTTCCTCTGAGTTATAATGTTCASTTGCAGCACTACATAAACAGCAAGGAAAATACTCTCTTGGCAGATGCCCTAACCTGCMTGAGTGGAAGCCCACATAAAAGCTTCAGAGAAAGGCCTGATTAAAACTGATCACATAGAAATTTTCCCCTGGAGACTGCTGGTGTCAGCAGTTTTGGATAATCTCTGTCATATTGGTGGCATTGGTATTGTAATTGTGATTTACATTGTTCAGTACAACAAAGGTTAATACTAAAAAATTTATTCAGAAGAATAAAGAAGGGTTAAAAATATTGAAAGTTTTAAAAAAGCACCAAAACCATGGAAGYCTCAGATATATTCAGGAAGAACAAAAGTAAACTTTTTCTATAATTGAGCAGCACACAGAAGTACAGTCTTTTGCCAAATTGTCAGCTGATTTCTTTCAATCTTCCTAAAGCTTATAAAAGTGTATGCAATATGACCTGAGTTATGGAATGGAATTTGCACTTAYTAAATTTGAAGCTGACATGAAGCTAGGAAGGACTGTGAATAAATTGGAGGGTAGGATTCAAATTAAAAAATCATCTTGACAGGTTGCAAGAATGGATTGAAAAAAACAAGATAAAATTTGATACTGACAAACGTAAATAATGCAACAAATGACCCAATCAGGAGCCCTGCATCYAGCTCTGGWGCCCCCAGCATAAGAAGGACATGGACTGGAGMACGTGGACATGGTCCAGAGGAGGGCCATGGAGCTGACCAGAGGGATGRAGCACCTCTCCTCTGAAGACAAGATGAGACAGATGGGGYTGTCCAGCCTGGAGAACAGAAGGCCCTGGGGAAACCAACAGCAGCCTTCCAGTACGTGAAGGGAGCTTACAAGAAAACCAAGAGGAACATCCTGGAGTCATGTAGTGATAGGGCAAGGGAGAATGACTTTAAAATTAAAGAGATTTAGATCAGATGTTGGGAAGAGATTCTTTACCCAGAAGGTGGYGAGGCACTGAAAGAAACTGCCCAGAGAAGCTGGGGATGCCTCATGCCTGGAAGTGTTCAAGGCCAGGTTTGATGGGGCCCTGAGCAACCTGGTCTAAGGGAAGAGGTTCCTGCCTATGGTGTAGAGGTTGGAACTAGATGATGTTTAAGATCCCACCCAATCCAAACCATTCTGTAATTCTATGATTCTGTGAACTCTGAGGCAGACTCTCAGATAGAAATTACTGGCCTAGGAATTGAAGATAAGAAACAACTAATGAGGCAGCAGTCCTGCAGCCAAACAGATGTTATATTGTAAACTGCATGTGGTGATCAAGTCTCCCTCAGGCATTCCTCAGGTTTGGTTTCAGGCAATAACTTTCTAGAAAGTTGGACCAGCTAGAGAAGTATTGCAGAGACTCAAYAAAAATCAGAAGTCAAGGAAATGTGACCCTGAGACCAAAGAGAGTAAAGAAGAATAAGTGAAGGAGAAGGATAACAGTTTTCAAGTGTGTGAAAGGTTCTTATGAAAGGATGAGGAAGAATGTCTGGTGGTCATGGACACAAAGCATAGAATAAGAAGCRACAGTTTTAAATTACAAAAAATGTGTGGGTCAGACTTTATGAAAAGTACCGAAAAATTTAGGAATAGAAAACAACTGAAGAGGTTTTACAGATGGAAACCAGCAGATCTCTAATATTAGAGAACTTAAAGAACATTATACTGATATTGCCTGTCCTAACAGATATCTCTCAGGAATGACTAGTCTGGAGAAACGGACCAAATGTCCTCCTGATGTCCTTCACAGTCATATCCTTTCATGGGCCTTAGAATTGCAAGAGACAATACAACATGAGTGGGAAATGCAGCATTACTTTAAGGAATGGGCAGTATGTCTCAGCATTYAGGAAGGCAAATATTTATCAGTGTCTTCTGARTGATGCACAGTGATTTAGAAGAACCTCATGCCAGAATTTCTGGCATCTTTTCATTGCTGGCTATGCAGTCATTCCCTCTGTGAAAATAACCCAGTTGCTTAACTTCTTGGTATCAATTGATTTGTTAAACAGCTATAACTCTGTGCTATCATGAGGCAATGAGTTAGTGAATGCTTATGCTGCATCCAGAAAATTCAGGATGAAAAGGATATAAAACTGCAAGTAATGACCCCTTATTTATAATTGCCATGGTTCAACAAATGCTAGCTGGTTCCGGTTTTCCAAGGAAGCACTGCTTCCTTCACAGTATGAATCTGAGTTTTGGAGACATTTCCAAACCAAATCGAGCTCTTTTTGAACTTTAGATGACAAAATGTCATCACCATTACAATTTCCAGGCTTCTGCATGAGACATTTTGTTTGCAAGGATTAGCAGCATGTAGACCAGAGCTGGAAATCCCTGACCTCTGCAGCAGCAGAGCCATAACTCCTTACTTGTCTGCTGCCTCCTCTCCCATAACAACCTTCCACCTACAGCAAACACAGGCCACAGTGCACATTTGATCAGCTGTGACCGGTGCACAAGGTCAGTTGCATTCCCAGGAGCTTCCAACYCATGAGAATTATAAGGCAGTGTGATCTCATCCTTACCACCCCAAAGAGTGGTCTTGTGAGCCCCAACAGCAGCCCATCATTCTGCTATCCAGCAGATATCTGCATTGCACACCTATTATTGACRCTGATATCTCGGCGCCTGCAAGGGTTGTATTCACTCCATAGATTGCAGGAGTCATGACGAAGATAAAACTGTTTATTTTCCTTGGCTGTCACTCTTAAGGCTGTAAAGTATATGCAATTTGTAGTGTATATGGAGTACAGCTTCTAGTTACTTTTTGGATTTTTTTAACTGAAAGCCTTGATCTTTAAAATAAACAAAACCAGATAGAAATCTGAAACAGGATCCACATTGACACCCATGTGCTTTGGCAGAGAAAGAGATGTTTTGGCCCTCCTGAGGCTGAATTTCAGAGAACTGAGGCAAATTCCTCTGCTTCTTACACAGTTTCAAGGAGAAATAATGTCTATCATAGAAGTCTTCAAAATAATCTGCACTTTCTCCAAGGGAAATTCCAAAGGTTGAACAGGGAATTGCCTGTAACTCTTTACTAGGAAAACTCCATTAATAGAGTAATCTCCTAAATAAAGCCCATTTCAGGTGCTTACACCTCTATGGAATTCATAAAAGCAAAGAGCCTGTGACCTTTCCTAAAATATGCTGAATGGAAATGGCTTTTTTTCTTTTCCTTTTGAGAGCACAAATACTGACAACATTCCTCTTTTCATTTTCCTCAGGGCAGMCCAGTGCTGATGCACAAGTAAGATATCAAGATAATACAGAGTGACCTCCTCTCCCATCTTGCAACACAGAATGTAGCTGTTCCCAGCCCCTCTTTCACCTGAAGATGTGCCTCTGTGTTACTCCAGCATTCTAAACTAATCCCCTGAGCAGGCAACCGGTTTAATGCTGGCCTGGCTCAACCTTCAAGGTTTCTGATGCAAACACAKGCAATATGGTCAGCTGGTTAGAAGCACGATGGTTGTTTCCTCAGGGACCTGAGGCCGCTGATGTCCTAGCCAAAATGTAGCTCTTGAACCTTTTGAGAGCAGGCAGGGGGTACATAGCCTAGATTTTGTCTCCATGTCCTCTGCCTCCCCAGGTATCAGTTTAAAGCATTCTCTAAGAGGGGATACCTCTGCATTTTTTACACAAGCAGGAAGAGAAATATTCAAAACTTGGTCAAAGTGTCTGGCGTATTTTTAGTGGAATCCAATTTGAAATGCCTCTATCTGGACCTAAGTGGAGAAATTGGTAAATCTGGTTTCTGAACCATGATGAATTTGAATGTGATCAATATGCTTTGTCTCAAAACTGAAGCTCATCTGGGCATCAGTTCAAGAGAGTTATGGATGCCCAGCAGAAGGCAAGTGGGCGTCCCTGACTTCCAATCTCCTCCAGAAATTTGCAGCAACTGAAGGGAGGGACTCAAGGTCACAGTTTTATAATCAGATAGTGTTAGACCTACACCTAATTTTATGCAGCCCAGCCTTTATTGAGTTTGCTCTTAGTTGCTTTTTTAAAATTATGTTTGTTTGTCAGACTGAAGAATCATGGGAWATGTGGGTAAGCAGTTTTCCCAAGCCAAACTATTCAGAATACCAGCTCCACGAGTCAGCTGAAGACAAGCAAGAGTCATTGGATTTGAGTGTTTTCTTTAAGGATTTAAGTCTAAGGAACTTGATGAATAAATCTCAGAATCATCAAGAAGCTCCCAACCCCTGGCCCAGCACCCTGCTATCCTGCCTGTCCACATTGGTATGAGGGAGAAAGATGATAATTCCAGTGAATCATTTGTGGGAATTTGAGCTGTTAGAGCAGTTTTACTACTTAATTTCCAGGAGCAGCCACTGAAATTAAAGCAGCATCAAAAAACTCCCTATCCTTTCTCATGTGATTCCCATGAGAAAGCAATTGGTCCCCCATGGTCATCCTTACATGGATTGCATATGACAATAGCAACACACACAAATTAAGTAGATGCTTGGTATTTCCTCTTTCAGGAAATGAATTTTTCATAAGTTATTATAAAGTATTTTATTGAATGAAATCTTAAATATCTTCCTTGTAGTGCCCCAGACCTTGCCAATTTCTTTTGACTGGGAACTTTGCTCTTAGCCCATGAATAATGAAACTGAGCAATTACATACAAGCAATGCCTCCTGCTGCAAAGCCCAGAAACTAATCTGATGGGRCTTTTCTCTTTGACTTTTGAAAGTCTGGGCACCCCTGAGGGGAAGAAGGTGATATTTGCCCTTAGAAATCTGGTTAAAAGGCACAGTGGACATTTCACGGTACTCTAGTTGCTCCCTTTGCTTAACCTTGTAAAAATTTTATAGTAGTCTAACCCCCTGAATTTCAAATTTTTTTACCCACTGCTATTGTAGTTACTAGTGAGGAAATGTCAGCATTTATTTATGGTACCACAACACTATATGGTTCCTTCATGAGCTGTATAATTCTGGTACTTTTCACCTCATTTAAAAACTTGTTTCAAAGAGACCTTGGATAAATTTTGCAGCGCTGCAGTTGTGAACACAGAGGTGAATCTACTGACACAGCTTCAGCAGATGCTTTTACTACTGTTCATTAACTTTAGCTCTGCTGCCATCAGAATTATATAAGGAACATAAAGGAAATTAAAAAAAAATGACTCATGCAATTTGATTTCTGCTGTGTCATTTCCCACTGTTTTGCTCTGGGTRCCTGAACAGGCTGGCAATCACACAGACTATTGAGGTCACAGCACAGAAATGAATGGCAAGGGTTCAAAGTTGAAAATGTAATTATCTCCTCCATTTCCAAACAGAATTGCAGAAGTAGCATCACTGAAGCTGTAACAGAAACTCATTTTAGTTTTTATTTTGCTTTAACTAGGCAAAGATGTTCTTCCCTCCCTTTTCTTTGTTTCTTCCCCCTCCCCACCCCTATTCCTCTTCCTTCTCCCCTCCTCTTTTCAGCTTTTTGGTGAGGACAACAAACATTTATTTTAGAAAAGGAGTATATTTCATGTGTTCAGTTTGAAAACAATTAATCCTCATTTTATGTTCATGTCACATAGGGTACTTGATTTTTCAAATATTTGTTTCCTTTGGTTTTCTGCATACTTGCTTAATCTAAATCCATAGTCAAACTTTCTGTTCTACAGATATGAGATCAAACATGGGAAAATCAGCAATTAAGAAAACACTTTTTTTCCCCCTTACTACTGCAATTTTTGAGCTTGGGATTTCCCACAGTTATTTCCCATACATCTATTGGGTTGTCAACTGAAGCTTTCCATTGCTTCTCTAAGGGAGCTTTTAGTGGAGGAAGCCTACAGTTGCTCAGGATGATCCAAATAAGCAAATAGTACAAGACATAAGGACTTTTTTTGGATATTCACAGAAAATACAATTCAGAAAAAAAAGAATGTTTTTGACTTTTCAATACACTTCTTYATTACCGCCTTTACATTTTTTTCCTCCAGTAATTTATATTTTCCTATTTGTTTAGAGTGAATCTATTTCTAGTGCATTTACATTCTAGTGCATTACATCCCATCTTTCCAAAATTCATCAGTTATTAAATTGCTTTTCCCAGATCAGTCAGGTGCTAATTGCACTTTTTATGAAAGACCTAATCCAGCACTATCAAAAACAATTATTGTGCCACCATCACTGCATTGAATTTAGTGAGATACTTCCTTATTTACTCCAGTGAAGTTGCAAGAACAAAAAGTCACATGGCCTCTTTTGGACCAGACTGGTTAAGGAATGCAAATACTACAGGTCAGATGTTAAAAAACATAAATCTTAGRCAAAACATTCAGTTTGGAATCCATGTTTTAGGACATAAACTCTCTATATGGGTGCACTGCTTGAAAAGAGTGATTGAAAAGAGAAAAAGTTACTGGATTKGAAGCTGTTTTAATAGGAAACACTAAGCACAAAAGTATCTGAAACTTCAGCTTTTCTTTGAAGCTCAAACACCTCAATTAAATTAGGATGCAGAACCTCATGTCCTCTCTTGGAAAAAAATCACTTTGAAATGATCTCAAAAGTCTTTAGAAGTGGGTATTGGAGGAGAATTCTTTACATAATAGACCTTTTTGTAACAGTGAGGGTATGACTCTCAGGAAGACCTTGTTCAGTTCCTTTTTCCACTAGAAAATTAAAATCAAAATTCACACATCAGAGAAATATATGTACCAAAGACCAATAGTTTATTTTTCGATAAAGGATATTCAGTACACCACGGATATGGCAATCACATTTCAACATACACTGTAAAATGTTCATACTTAGAGCAGTTATCTTGAGCACCCTTGGCAGCAGGAAAATTCCTTGTGAATTTTGAACATCAAACAGTGTGCCTCACCTCTCAGGATGTAATTAACACAGTTCTATAAGATTAATATTATTTACAGAATCACAGAATCTTCTGAGTTGGAAGGGGCCCACAAGGAYCATTGAGTCATAGTGCTCATGTAAAAATTTGTGCCTTTCCAGGTACTGTCTCCTTCACACTGAGTGTCACTGAATTTCAAAATTTTATGTATATTTAAACTATCAGCCATCACCTTGCTTTTAACTGTATTGCTGTCTGYGTGGCAGAATAAAGACATATCAAATAAATTATCTGTCTTTCCTTTCAATCACCGCTCTCAGGTTCTTAGGGGACACACAGATGGAAAATGAACAAGTAAAAGGAAAGAAGGAGAAATAAAAAATTCAGGTCTGTTAACACTCATAAATCCCCAGGCTTTTCTACAGATTAAAGGCTCAAGCTAAGGGGATAAAGTTAATCTTAAATTTAAGACAAGTCACTTTTCTTTCTCACATAATAGTATTTTTTGTGGCAAGAAATAAACATTCTCTCATTTGTTCTTCTAAAAATTGTGTCTGCTGAGTGATTTTTGCAGAGCATTTATSTAACAACTTTTAAAGCTATACTTGTTGTCAAACTCCTAGTGGAAGTTTTACAATGGGTAAAAGATAAACACATTGATAAATAAATTAYTTAAAAGAAACAAGCATTTGCTAGTGTTGCTCAAAATTCAGCAAAGCCACATGTGAAGTAACTGCAAAGTTGATTGCATGGCRCATCAAGATTCTGATAGCTAAAGAAAACTTAACAGAGAAAGTTAGTCATAACCTTGAAAGCATTTAGTATAAAAATCTTAAATGAAAAAAATAGGAATAACTGAGTTAATTTGTGGACATGGAAAATGCTTAGRAGAACATTTAATTTCTTGATACAGGTTTCCTGTTTTTTCATTTGTGTGGGTTTTAAAGTTATCTTGCCCATAATGCAACGCATCTTTACTCATTATATTTAAATTTACCTGATCTAAAACAGTTTTAAATTTTATATTAGTTTAGACTAAAAATTGCATATCTAAGTTTTGAACCACCATACAGATCTAATTTTGTGTTTAAATTGCATTTCCCAAAAGCCTGAGAGTGTCAAATTCTGAGATATTAGTGTTAGTATGTCTGAAGCCTTTTTACAAGAGGGAATTTCAGGAAAAAATTCCCAGCTGTGTTAACATTGGTTCAGCTGTGTCAGCAGGAGCTTGATGATTTGATCATCTTTCCACTTCTAATACAGAAGTAAATTATGTGAATCCACCTTCATTATTTTTTTCCAGTTCAAAAGCTAAATACCTTGATTAGCAAATATTCACATTCCCTCTCAGAAATTACCCAAAACTCCCAAATATGTTCTCAGATAACTCAAACATCTTCATAAGGAAATACTGTCATTTTCTTCACAATACTTGAGTGAAGTAATAAAAATTACTTCACATCACATTTTGTCACTAAGTTCCATCTTCCCTTATGAGGCCTCATGGTTTCTTTCCCAAAAAAGTGTTCCATAATATGAGCTCTTGGCAAAAGAGAATTTTCATAGAAAACGAAATTGCAGAAATATGTACAATTTCCCAAGAACTCTAGACCATATTCAGGAGTTGGAATTAGATGATCTTTATGGTCCTTTTCAACACAAACAATTTTGTGATTCTATGATTTTTGAACTGCAAGTATTCAGAAGAGGAGATTTATGACTTTCTGAAATCCTTTCCTCCATAAATATATAAAAATGTGGAAATAACCTTACTGAAAACAGTTTTGATGGCTAGTTTTTAGTCTCTCTGCAAGTCCCTACTCTGTATCCTAGCATAGTTAGATGATGGAGTGGATATATCTTTATAATTTCCTGATATGTCCAAGGCCAGTGATACAAACTGTATCTGAAAACACTTTATGGTATTAAATAATACAGGTTCACATCTGCTTTTTTTTTTTTTTTTTAACCCAGCCTTACTGGATTGCTTTACAGAAGTAAAACAAGAAAGAACATCTATGCTCTGAAATAATATTTCCCAAACCATATTGAATGGACTAAATGGAGGAGTCAAGAAAGTTGATCAAGGAGTTCAGGCTCTGGAAACGCTCTGTTCTGCTGCTGCTTTGCAGTCACTTGAAGCCATGAGGTCTCAGCATGGCTCTGTTTTATTCACTGATGGAAATGTCTTCATTCAGCATTGCATGATGAGAATCTCAGCAAAACAACTGCTGCTGGTGAGAGGCCAGACAGGAGCCTGGGACACTTCTGCTGAAGCCACTGTCTCCGCGCCCCATTTCACTCTCTGTCTGGTGTCCACCCCCTGGCTGTGAATGCACACAGGGACCTTGACTGATAAATCTAAATTAAAGACCAAGTCAGCAAATTGTGTCACAGTTCAAGGAAACTTTCAGAAGAGATCCCATGTGCTCATTGTCATTGGCTGCAACAGAACACTGCAGTAAAGACAGACAATCCGAAATGGCGTGGATGCAGCTTCATCAAATTACAACTTCATGCTGAGAGTCCCTGGCTCTTTTCTTGCACTGAGGATCTCTGTAAAACATGTCTGAGGATTAATCCTGTTGTCTCTTTTCCKCCATGTTTTTTTTTAAATATAGGATGTCACATATCCAGACTAAAACCCATTCATTAGTCAGGGGAGAAAACTGGATGTAGGGACAGCCCGTTAACAGGATACGCAAGGCAAAACTGGTGCCTGTTGCTTTTGCTGGTAGCATTCTCTGCAGCTTTGAGTAAATTGCTACTTATGCAATTCATTCCTTTGTTCCTTTTCTAAACACTTGCACAAATAAATGTTTTCTCTAGGTCTGAGTAGTTCCCTGAAAGGCAACTTAACCACCTGAAGTTAAATATGTGTTTGCTGGAACAGAGTGGGTCTTGGACTTCTGTCTGATTGCAARTGCATATCTCACTGTTTATTTCTATGTGCAGTGAGTAGACTTTGATGTGTTCTGAATAAAGAAAAATTAATAAATCAATAAAGAAAACCAYGTCTAAGATTCAGAAAAGTTGCAAATTTTTATGTTCAACCGCTCCATGCCAGCAGAGTGACATTGGTAGATGTTTCTTTATCTCTAATGGGCATATCCAGGCTCCTGCCAAAGATGTTACCTACATGCCAGATGAGTTGCTGCCAGGTTATAAACTTCGAAGGACTTGTTATTCAGAGGACTAAAAGAGTTTGCTCTCATACTACATTTTGTGATTTTATTAACAGATTCATTGCTACCTTCAGAGTCACTTCATCAGTCAAAGAGCACCTTCAGTGCTATCCAAGCATCAGAGATGGATCCAAATGTCCCTGATTATGTAAAGTTTTCATTTTAACCTCAGATGGCTCAGGGCATCTCAGCATTCTCTTTTGGACCCAATAAAACACCAGGGTTTCACCTGGAACATGCCACAGTTGTGAGAACAAGGAATGAACCACAATACAGAGAAAACAAGAGGGAAGAAAAACATTTTTCTGTGACTATGTGAATTAGAATTTAATCAGAGATACAGAACATAATGCAAAAAGACAATGTGTTGCCCTGACTCAAATCGGTTCAGGAAAGCTTTTCAAAAGATGCACCCTACCTGATACACATGCTTATATTCTCTCCTTACTAGGGATACCTTTATGAACAAAGACAGTAAAGTACTCAGACAACCATAAATATTCATTGAATGTGAGACACAGTCTGCTTCAAAATGTGAGAAGTAATTCTGCAAATATCCTATAAAGTACAAGGAGATCAAAATGCAGTACAATTAGGGTCAGCAACAAAATATTTGCAGGAAAACAAGAATTTAAAAAAAAAGTAAATATTTTTAGCTCTGCATTTCAGTCAAAGAAAAAARATTGGTTTAAGTTTGTAGAAATTCTTAAGAGAAGTTTCAAAAGGAAAATTAAGAAGTCTAATCTACAAATTGACCTTGTCAAGTATGTTGATTGTTTTCTAATGCATTTTCTGGCATGTGCCTTTTGGCAAAACACACATGAATTTATAAAACTGTTTGGTTTTATGATGTCTTCAATTCTCAGTGAAAAAAGTTTTACTTCATTCAGAAATACAGGATATATATAACCAAATCCCCCCCCCCCGCTTGATCAGTTTCATCTCAAATCAGGTTTTAATGAAGTAGTCTTTAGAAGAACATATTTAGATGGTATTCATTGAAGTCTAATTGATGTATCTGCTTTAAGTGCTGTTTTTCCTTATATATCCTTTGGACAACTTTTCTCTAAACCTTCTYCTCTGGGTTATCATAAATATTCTTTCATAAAGTAAGCACTATTTTTTGGTATATTCTATTATTTATATATGTAAAGGTTCCACCAACAGTGTTATTTTAGCATTCAAAAAAATAGATGGGAGATAGTGCTTTGATATTACTCCCCTGTGGGATCTGGAGCAAATCATTCTGCAATGTTGCTTTTCTGCTTACAATGTTAAGTTTTTGAAAAGAAATTGTCTTTCRCRTTGTATTTGTATACTGACTCTCAGCTGAGACCTCCAGATGCTACCATAATACAAAGATTAAATAGCAGCACTATCTGCTAAATAATGAATACTGCAAGCATGCTGATGAGACAACCATTTGGGATGGGATATTAAATAACTCTCCCAGTGTCATGTGATTCATTATTGCCAGAGAAAGCATGGAGACTGCAAGAGCCTCCTGTCTAGCAAAGGGGTGCATGAGGACTCTGGCAGGACCCTGCAGGAGTCTGGAGGGGTAGGACACTCTTGCTGTGTTTGACAAGGTATTAAGCAAAGCGGCCCCAAAGATCACGGCACTGCTCAGCCAAGGGGGAAACTGTTAGGATCTAACAGCCATCTGAGAAGCAGACGAGCACTTGGGGCTCCACTACTCTTTAGGCAAAAAACTGGATGAGAAATACAGAGGGAGCAGTATCATGGGCTGCTCCTGTGTTCACAAATTAGTGTCAGGGAACATTCCTGGGCACTGGAGAGCAGCCACGTGTACCAACAGAACAGCTCTGGCTGTGCACCTGTCCAGGGCCAACCACGATCCATTAGACCAGGAGCCATTCGTGGATCAGGAGCCATTTGTGGATCAGAAGCCATTTCCATTTAACCATTTGTCTCCTGGCAAACACCCAGTTCTAGAGGATAAGGGAAGTACATGTACAGACATATGGCATCTCCTGCCAGCCACGCTCAAAGGCAATGATTTGCCCTAGGCATGCTAAATTTCCTCATACCCCTGCTAGCGCTTGCAGAACCTCTGAGCTCAGTCCTGCATTTAGGACACTTTGAAGGTCAGACCATGTCTGTCCGCAAGGAGATTTCCTTTTTTATGTTCATTGTGCTGGTCAGAGGATTGCTACTCCATTTTCTCTGGTTTACCTTCACTGGCTGTCAGAGACATATCATGACCAGAAAGGAGCTGTGTGCATGCCCAGGACAGAACCAGCTGCCCTGTTAATCACATGCCATGGCACACAGTGGTGAATGGAGCCGACCTTTGCTGTACAATGCTCCTCTAACAGAGTCCTTGTGCGTGCTCTGACCGCTGTCATCCTCATGCAGTTGCTTGGCAACACCAGCATCTTTGATATTCACTTTCCAGGCGTTAGGTAATAAACTCACCAATGAGGATACAGCTGCCTAATTTCCTCTGCTGTTTGCAGCAGAGGGTAAAGTGAATCTGTGGATTCCTAGTGATATGTCTAAACAGCTGCCTGAAGACATTTCTTTGTTACAAATTTAATTCGTCTGTTTCAACTGACAGGTCCTTTACCCCTTGTTGGCTGCCTCATGTTTGGGAATAAAGAGAGAGACAGAGCACCTGAGGAGCTGCTGTTTCTCTCTGTGCATCAGCATAGCAGACAGGCACTACCTGGGAATCAGAACCTGCATGCCTGGCTGTCCTGCAGGATGAAAACTACAGCCATCACTGGCTGGACACAGACAAGCAGTACAAACTGAACTGGGCGAGACAATAAGTAACCAGCACATTTCCTGACTGGGATGATGATACTGGTGGAAAAGGTGAAACGCTGAGGTTTGACAGATATCTTCATCTATTCAGCAAAATGAGGGTCCAGGCTAGCATACCCTCCCTCCTTCCTTTCTCATGGAAAAGTGTAGTTTTGTAGGGAAAAAAGATTGGAGGAAATTAATGTAACCTATTATTAGCTCATCAGAAATAAGTCATCTAGCCTGAGTTACACTCTGGACTCCTTAATGAGTCAGTGGAGAAGATGGATAGTGTCCCTTAGAGAGGAGGAGAGTGTCTATCCTTCCTGACCACAAAGAGGATCTAAATGAGGACTTGAGACTGGATGCCTAACCTTAAATAATTAATGCTAGTTGAACTGAATTCTACTCAAATTTCTATAGATAACATACCACTCATTGGCTGGGCCAAGCAAACATTTCCTGGAAAAATTCAGAGGAGAAAAAGACTAATTAGATAGCTGTAACATATCACAGCTTTCACACAGTCAGATGAGCAATCTGTTACCTGTTTCTGATTTTATAACTCCACTATAAACAGACATCTGCAATTTTGGGGGGAATACATTTAAATGGGGTAAAATGGATCAATGCTAACTGCAGAGAAGAACTGTTCTACTGGATCAAATGAAATATTTATCCCTGTTTCCCCTTCAGCAGGGGCCAAGAGCTGATGCCTGGGAAAAAGATGTAGCAGCGGGATACAGTTTTAGTACTTGGCAGCCAGAAATTCAAAGACTTGTTTGGTCAGAGGCTGTATCAATATGTTTTTGCTTAGGAATCCCATAGGGAATTTTCTTCCAGAGAAAATTTTCTTCATAAGAAAACCAAGTAGGTTTTGTCAAAAAAGCCATTCGGGATTTCCCCATTTTGAACACTAAACAGAGGAAAGAGAGAGCAAGTGGCAATGGATTTTTATAGAAAAAGGTGGTAATCTCCTACCAGGAATTGTGTCCAAACCAAAGGGTAGAGCCAAGGCAAGTGCCACTCTACTGAGTGTCTTAGTGTAGCAGGGTTTCGTTTCATAGTTGAGTTTGTAAGCAAAGTCTGTTCTTCCCTGTTATATAATTCTAAAAAAATATTTAAGATTGCAGGTTGCTGCGTAAATGTCAGATATTACTTTTGCTAACATCAACATATCATTGAGACAGCTGTTTGATATTCAAACTAATCACAAGGAAAACACACTGCCTGGGATTTCACTAAGTGTGCTTAGCAGGGATTCTCCATTGCTTAAATGAGAGCATGAACAGACGCATGAAAAGAAAGACATCACCTTCAAATACTGGTGCTGGGGCACGTGTTGCTAGCACAGCATTTCTCCCTGACATTCAAGGAGCACGTTTCAAGTCTTGAGAGCTGCTAAGCATGAAAGTTGCAGATACTTCTGACTGAAGAGTGCTTCAGAGCTCTGAGGTTTTTGATGCTCTCTCTTTGCAACCCAGAGCAGAAAGAAAATCTGCCCCTCCCAACACAGGGCATATCCAGAGAGACTTGTAAAAGAARCAAGTTTCATAGATCACTCCAATAGTGATTGACTGAGCATCCAACCTTGTATCAAATGAAGGGAAATGTCCAGCCTGTGCAGCCCAGCAGAAATTAAGTGCCATTTAAATATCTCTTATATAAAGAAATGAGCAATGTTGTCAGAAGCTACATCCTACCTTTCAAGTATTCTACCGCTTTTGGAAACCAAGAACCAGATTTGAAAATGTATTTAACACCATAGCTTATAATTGCTTGCCAAGCACCCACAGTTGCACTAAAATTTGTCTCCCATAAAACTTACCCGGGTGAGACTATGGGCTCATATGGTGCAATGAGACTCACTGAGATGGCAAGATATGATTTTTAATTTATTAAACTCAAATTCTGACAGCAAAAAAAACCCCAAAACAACAAAAACTTGTTTGACAAAACTTGAAGATAAAAGAACAGAAATGAAAATTATTCTTTACAGATCAAAAAGAAGACAGAAGGATGAGAAAGAGATATTTAGGATGTTCCTGTTGGTGGAACGACATGTCCACAAGGGGCACATGATTTGAGCCCAGGCTGGAAATGAAGACATGAGCAGGGTCATTCAAGATCTCAGAGGCAGGGACAGAAATACCAAACTAGATGAAAAGCAGTGACAGTAGAGAAATTTGATGCCTTAATTGATGAGGAAGAGACATCATTGTACTATTTGCAGTTTAAATGGAGGGGAGAGGCTAAATTTACTCATGGCAGAGTTTTTTCTGTTGCCGTTTCTACAATTGCCATGCTTTCCTTTCACTTCAAATTGACTCTTCCTTTTTTGTAGTAACACCACAAATGACATTTTTTCCACAGTGAGATCAATAATAGACAATACTGAGTGATACAAGTCAAAACCATCCTTAGAAAGCCACAAACCAATGAAAATCTAGTTTAATTTACTTTATCCTCTTTGATAATTATCTACTCTGTCCTTTCACTGATAATAGGAAAAAACACAACACAACATAGCATGTGACAGGTAGGAATGAGAAGTAAAGAAGAATGTACTGTGTCACAGACACATTTTATGAAAAATTCTTTCCTTAGGACTTTTTCTCCTGAGTAGCTGAGAGGCCTCAGGAGCAAAACATGAACAATGATTATCTGCTGCTGTGGAATGCAACAGGTGGGTCTGTGATCGGTCTCGTGTGGTTGTTTCTAATTAATGGCCAATCACAGTCAGCTGGCTCAGACTTTCTGTCCGAGACACAAGCTTTTGTTATCATTACATTCCTTTTCTACTCTTAGCTAGCCTTCTGATGAAATCCTTCCTTCTGTTCTTTTAGTATAGTTTTAATATAATATATATATCATAAAATAATAAATCATGCCTTCTGAAACATGGAGTCAGATCCTTGTCTCTTCCCTCATCCTAAGACCCCTGCGAACACCGTCACAGTACTGTAAAGGCAGTTTTTGAAGGCAGCATAGTCTCCACTCTAGAGGCAATACTGTGACTCTTAATCTTGGGTTTGAGATATGACCAGGACTGCAAAGACAATTCTATGGTCCCCCTTTTACTGGTGCTTGAACATGGCACAAATACGAGTTGCTCTCCAGTTTACATTATAGGAAGAAAAAGTGGAAAAGTTACCTTTTTTCCATCTCTGCCACCTTCTCTCATGGGAAGGTSAGTCACTTTAAGGGCTGGAAAAGGTGTTTGAATTTTAGAAATTGCTGGGTATGTCTCCTTGAAATCACAGTCTCCTGACATTCTCCTCTTGCCCAACTAAAACCGTACTAAGATCACTATTTACACTTGTTGTAGTCCTTTCAACTTTTGATTTCATACATGAAGACAAGTGTCACAGTTTGGTCAGTGTAGTAACTCTGTAGTCCCTCTGTAGTAACTCTGTAGTCCCTCCATCACCCTCAGATCTTCCTGAGTCAATGAACAGGGGGTAGAGTGTGCGGCCTAACACTGCAGTGGGACTGTTGGGTCAGAGCGTGGGCATTTGCTGTGCTGTTCTTCCAGGTCTTTTCATTTTGTTTCCCATTTTGTTTTCATACTCTAGGAAGTGCCATCTTCCACTCCCACAGACTGTGCCTCACCGTTTGATATCATGAGCTGAAATTATGATGTGAGGCTGGATGCCACCAAGGATTTTACAATCACACAGTCCTGGGATTTCTGTAGCCATCCGAAYGTACCACAGACCTTATATTTTATATCAAATATATCTAAGAAATGCACTTGTCATGCAGAAAATCTTTACCACATGAGTTCAAGCAGAATGTGAAACATAGAACAATGATGACTAGATAATGACTCCGTTATCTGTACAAATGCAATATTACCACAGAAGTTCATCAGAAAATAACAAATCTGACATCTGCAGCTGASATTCTCAAAACTGTCTAGGGGACTGAGGTACATAGTCATCATTAATGTTAATGTGTCTATGTCCCCTCCATCATTTAAAAAATTTCAACCTATTTTTTGAGAGAAAAGAATACACTAAGTACAAGATAATTTCAAATCTGAAGGTCACAGAAATCACCAGGGATKCATGGTGGCCTTTACCACAGTAAAATATCAAGCACAGAAATTTTAATGGGAAACTTATTCCATCTCAAATAAAAAATTAAATCAGTATCTTCAAAATTCCTTATGTTAGGAACTGTGGGAAAAATAATTCRGTAACAGTTTCATTGCAGAATTTTCATTTCTTTTTCTAAGTTTTTTTTTTTTACAGAGAAGTCTCTTTTATAAAGTATTTCTTAGCATAGCAATCTCAGAATRGAATAGTGCTATTATTGATGTGGGATAAGAAGATGTAAGAGCTGAAATATTTTCTTCTGGAAAATTTTTACATTCATTAGCTAACATTGACAAAAAAGTCTTCTTTTCTGAATTAAGATGTCACTTACTTCCAGTGCAATTAAATAGACACTTCTGAGATGTAAATTAATCTAAACATACAACAAAAATTGAGAAATGTAACTTTTTAAAAACAATTTAAAAAATAAGATAGAAACATATAATTTTTTTTCTCTAGGGATTTTTTTTTCMCAAAATGAAATGATTCAATTAAAAAACAAAGAGGACTGGAACAAATATTTCTTTGCAGACAAAACATTTCCTGAGGTGGACTTGGAACTGAAGATAAGACTTAATATTGGAATAAAACATAAAATTAAAACATGGGATAAATGTATATTAAAGTATTGCATAAATGAAAGTGAACCATTAATTTATTTTATACATTTACGTATCATATACACTCACACATGTATTGTTTAAAAAGAAGTTAAATACAGTCTATCATTCAGAAATCAAAGGAGACCTGATTTGGATATAGTGTGATATCCTATTGCAATGACTGCTGTGTATTCAGTTCTCCTGTCCTCTATCAAAGACTTGTAAATAGAGGTGCACTTTTGTGTCAGCCAGAACCAAAGAAATCTCTCCATATTCTTACGATGGGAAATTCTTTTACTGCAGACGTATTACAGGTGAGCATATCCCTTGAGTAATGGGAAACACAAAAACTACAGGAAAAATAACTAGGTGAGTTTTCCAGGTATGCTGAGGTAGTATTTTTGAATGTCAAATTTTGCCAAGTCACTGCATGTCTAGAAAGCCACACATAACTTCATGGCTTCTGCTTCTATTCTTTAGCTTATTAATTGAATGACTTGGTAAATTCAAGTAAATGAAATACCTGATGAAGGATGGGTCATTGACTATATTCCTGTGCCARAAAAATTATATTGATGAGCTGCAGATCAAGTTCACAGGTGCCAAAGTAAAAAAAATTAAAAGAAAAAATAGTTTGTCAGCTTTGTAAGTTACTTTGGAGACCTAGAACACACTCGTATGCACAAACAGTAAAATGTTCCTTGATGATAGTCTGGCTCACAGTTCATTTGCTTAAAAATCTCTTGGCAGCCATCTGGATCAGGTTTAAATAAAATGTAATACTAAGCCCCTAATCTGACAGTGATAAGCTGGAGACAATGATTATTCATGAGTCTATAAGGAGAGTAGACCTTGAGAGGCAGATGTGAGTCCTTTCTTTCAGACCCAATTTCAGTGCTTTGGATACACTGGAACCACTTCAGAGCATATGATTTATTTTATATATATAAGAAAAATCTGCTTTAATTAGCTTGACATCTAATTGTTTCCTAATTGTCAGAAGTTGACCCAAAGAGAAAGGCTTATTTCGCAAGGCTTGCTGCATGCACACTCTCACACACAAAAAAATATTGCTGTTTTAAACTTGATGATCCAAAGTTAATGAAATGGTTTGGCCTTGTTTCAGAAAGCAACTGTTCTGAAGTAGGGRGATACCATTTTATTGTTTTACTGAAAAAAAAAAACTTTGAGATGGGTGTCTTTCAAAACCACTTAACTTTGACTGAACTTTGCTCTCATGAATTAATCTTAAAATACCCACCAATGTAGAAAGCCCTTTAATCATCCTGGGCCTAATTCAATGTCTTCTTAAATCAATGGAAAGTTTTCCATTGACTTCCCTGCACTTTGGGTCAACCTTTACATTCACTCAAGTTAAGTTGGGAATTTAGGGAAAGGGTTTTATAGGAACGTCTCTGCTTCAATTTCAGGAAAGCTAAGGAAGCTTCCAAAGTGAAGTCTTGTATTATTAGTCTTTGCCTTTCTTTCTGATAGTGAAGCTTAATAAGGAAATGAGGTATAAGAAGGAATATATCCASAGGAAAGGTTTGATTGCACCCTCAGCAAGTTTTCAGATACCACCAGGTAGGGTGGGAGTGTTGATCTGCTGGAGGGAGTGAAGGTCCCACAGAGCTGTGCTACAGGCTGGGGCAGAGTGGCTGGAAAGCTGCCCAGGGGAAAAGGAGTGGGTGACTGGGGGTGCTGGTGACAGTGACTGAACACAAACCAGTGTGTGCCCAGGCGGCCAAGAAGGCCAAAGGCACCTGGCCTGTACCAGCAATAGTGCAGCTGGCAGGACCAGGGCTGTGATTGTCCCCATGTGCTGGGCACTGGTGAGGCCACACCTCAAATCCTGTGTTCTGTTCTGGGCCTCTCATTGTAAGAGAGACACTGAGGTGCTGGAGCCTGTCCAGAGAAGGGCAGCAGAGCTGGGGAAGGRTCTGGAGCACAGGTCCTGTGAGCAGCAGCTGAGGGAGCTGGGGGTGTTTAGTCTGGACAAAAGGAGGCTCATAGGGAACCTTTCTGCTTTCTACAAATCCCAGGAAGGTTGTAGGAAGGTGGGAGTGTTGGTCTCTTCTCCCAAGGTACAAAGGATAAGAGGAAAGGGCCTCAGGTTGTGCAGGAGAAAGTTTCAGTTGGATGTTAGAAAAAATGTCTTCACTGAAAGGGTGATCAAGCACKGGATCAGGCTGCCCAGGCAAGTGGTGGATTCACCACTGCTGGAGGTATTTGAATGAYGCACAGATGTGGCACACAGGGACAAGGTTTAGTGGGATAACACAATAGCAGTGGTGGGTTAACAGTTGGATTTCCTAATCTTAAAGCTCCTTTCCAACAAAAATGCTTCTATGATTTTTTTAGAAGCTCATGCTTGATGTAGTAACATGCTTGCTTTTCTGCCTGCTCCCAATGGAGAACTTAATTTGCTTCTGAAAACCGAGAGGCTTGGAAAAGCTCCAGCCCAAGAGTAGTGGCTGCATATTGCAGACTCCCCTGCTTAACCCCATTGCATTCTAATGCACAAATTTTATTCCCCACAGTGCCACCTACACAACAAACAGTTAGGCCCTTCATGGATAGTTCAAGTGCCAGCAGTTCATGGAAGCTAATTGGAATAAACTAGGAGAAGGGACATTCATATTAGTAAGAGAAATTATCATAGGCAAAACCATCTTCTCAGAATAGAGGCCATACACACCATTATCTAAGTGTTTGCCCTGGTAACATTTATTTATTTATTTATTTATTTGTTTGTTTATTTGTGGTACAATGACATCTAGGTATTCCAGCTAAGAGTGGGAGCCTGCAGAAACTCACTGTCCCAAGATCTGCACCAAGAAGCTCCAAACCTAAACTGATGCAAGCTGTAAAGGTGAGGCAATGTGCTTGCTGTCATCTAGCTGGGCTGGGACAGCCTCTGAGAAAAACAAAATGACTAATTTCCATCTGCTGCCCCACCCGGAGTCCTACACCTTTTTTCATTTCTGCTGACCTTTTCTTCACTCTCTAAAGCTTCCTTTCTCCCTTCCTTCTCCTTTTCTTTGCACACAGGGGTAACAGGCAAGAACTAAGCTAAAAGTTCAGAGTCGTTGAACCTGCATCCAAAGTTATTCTCTCAACTGTTTGCAGATGTGAGCATAAGGGCTTACAGAGTCACAGAAATTAAATGCTCTCCTGGGATCCAGGAAAATATAGGAACATAGCTGGATCCAGGCTGGATATTTTCTTTGGTCAGAGGAAATAACTGTCACACCATGGGGCTAGATTTACCCATTGGAACTAACAAGAGACAACAACCCTTTTGGCTTCCCCACCAAGTACACGTATAATGGAGAACTGCTCCTTCCGCTCTATCACCACAGGATGTGGCTTGAGATATTCAGTTTTAATCTTACTCTGATGCATGAGGTTGGTACAAATTCTGCCCTCAGCCCTCTCAAGTATTAACAACACTAATGAAATTACTCAGGGGCTGTCATTTTTCATCCTGATATTCTTATGTCGCTGATCTGCATTGCAGCACTTTTCTTTGCTCCCAATGACTCAAACTATGCTTTGTAGTTCCAAGACTATTCAGCAATGACCTCAAGGCTCAATCAAACCAGAATCAGCAGGGGACTGACCTTTAACACCCTGGGAAAAGGAGAAGCTGAAATTAATCTTCAAACCAAGTTTCCTTCTTTAACACAGAGAACCAGTGGGAAAATTATTTGTGGTTGTTAAGGGAGCTTAATTAAGTCTAACCAGAGCTCTCTTCTGAGCACATCCTCGGCATAGCTAGACATGAACTTGGAAGTCAGTTTGAGAGAACTTCAGCTGATCCAACTGCTCACAGAAAGCTGGCTTCAAGACTACTGAYGGACACACAAGACCACAGTAATCAATTCAGATAGTATAAAACAAGACTGATAAAAATCGTTCAAGGGTGGGAAATGGTTATTCTAGATGGGTCATAGAGACTTCTCTACTCCTACACGGCACCTTCCAGTTTCATATGCCTCCCATTCCCAAGACTGCAAGAGTGATGATGGAGGKGTGCTGTTCCCATTTTCTGGGCAAGGAAGCAGTAGTTACTGTAACTGGCAAAAGAATGTAACTTTTGACTTCCGTCATATCTTCTGATTTTGCAAGGATCTATGATACAAGTGGCCCTAGAAAAGCTAGTAGCTGATGCAGAGTTTGCCCATTAGACCTCAGAATTTTTGTAGCACTCTTTTTGTWTGCAGCACATCAATTGCAAAATAAAAAATAGATTAAGAACATGCTCCAGAGTGGGATGACGGTGAGAATAGGTTACAGTGGGATGTAAAAAGGAAAAAGAGTAAAATGACCAGTGACTAAGGGAAAAATGACAAGTATATCCATGAGAGGAGGTCACATGCCTGAACACTGGAGCTTTCCCAGAATTTTTATGCAAATAATTRGAGAAACTCCCCAAAGCAGAGAGAGAGAAACTTGTCAGTAAAGAAGTGACTGTTTCTGCAGTACATGTCAGAGTGCACAGAGTCCTGCCATTTTTTAGTGCATTGTGTGCCCTGCTGTGCTTTATGCCAGAATGTTGTGAAGAAAATATTTCTCTCTCTTCCAGAAACACCCATCCACTGTTGGCACTAACATACTGTGCCTTGATTTTATCATAAGTCCTCTACACAGGAGATTTYGGTTTTGCCCAGACACCTGATATCACCTCACTGTCTCATAAACACATCTCTGAAGTCTGAAATAGCTGTGGTAATATCAACTCTGCTCATGGAGTACTCATGGTCGAAWGACAGCAGAAATCATACAATGGCCGAGCAGATCTTTCTGCAGGTAATTAAACAACTCTATGATCTTCTTGTAGATGGATCCACAGTTAGAAAAAAATGCTTTGAGAGTAGTTTTATAGGATGGAGATTTGTAGACCAATTCTGGCCCGGTTTTCTACAAAGTAAAAGGAGCAAGGTGGCAGCCGCCAGTGCAGGAACAGCCAGCTCAGATAGTTCCTGGGAATGGGATAAYAGAACTCAAAAGGTTGGTGCAGATAGAAACAATTGTTTCATTGGGCTTTCCTTAAAATGACCAATAATACTAATACTAMTACTACTAATAATAATAATAACCACTAATCCTTAATCTATAAAAATATATACATAGAATGGATTTGGTTGCAGGCTTTTGWTTCTTTTGAACCAACCCCTAAAGGCTGTGGTGATGGGCCTGCACCATCCAAGAAGGGTCTGATTTTTACAAAAACTTCTTGGGGAAAAAAAAGAAGAACATCTCATTTTCCTGTCCTCTCTCTACTTCTACTTCTACACTGGCACACTTCCAAGGATCCCTTGGAACCAGTGGAACTGGCTATGATTCAAGAGCCCATACACACGCACACAAACAAAAAACGGATTACACAGCAGAGCAACAAGACCAAAGACCATTTGAAATGGATTGCTCACTCAAAAGGAGCTGCTTTTTGGAAGGGACATGGCTGTGCTAGTTAATCAGTACTGTCAAAATAGATGTCTTTATCACACCCTGTTATTTATTTTGCTCCCAGAAAGCAACAGTACCTGGTGAAGTTTGGGAAGGAAGCACAGYATTGCAAATTGCTTTTCTAGAACTGAAGAGAGCAGATTTATGGAGGAGATTGCTCCAAAAATRTAATGCAATATAACATTGGGAGTGAAGGAAAAATGAAATGTATGTGTAATATTGCTGACTACACTGCTGACAAGGCAATTGTTCTGGARGAAATAATTTTTACAGTGCAACTGAAAAAAAAGCCATCAACCATCTCCTGAGATCAGATAAGTTAGAATACAAGATCTTTAACATATAAATACAAAAGAAACTTTTCTCTGGTGACAAAGAAATAAACGAGGAAAAAACCTCTGATTAAAAATTAAATAATGCATCTTCAGTATCGAGCCTCAGCTCATCTACATGACACCGCATCACTGATGAGGAGCACTAGGCTCCTTGCAGCTAGAGGTTTTCCAGAAGACCTAGAGGTTCATTTCTGTGGCAGAAATASGTGTTTAAATGTCTTCTTCCTTACTGGGCTGTGAAACACAAAGGAGGAGATCASACCTGAGCTGTGAGTGGTAGTTGGCTATGTTCAAACTCCATCACATGTGCTGCAGGCATGACTTGGGAGTAATTCTTGGGTTTGGGTACCAAGATTAATTTGGTCCTGGAAAAGAAAAGCCACATAAATACTTGCCTATGCAAATGCATATAAAGACAAATCTAATCTCTATACATCACTATAGTTTGCACATTTATGGCATGAATGTCCTGGATATTTCACATCCACTTCTAGTAGTTCCTTATGAAGTTTCAGATCCAGTAACTCAGCAGCCAGATTTTTAACTAATGAAACATCTAGGCTTGAGCATAYGTATTTTTTCCTAACAGAATTTGCTTATTGGTGAAAAATAGCGTCTCAGAATGAAAGAAGTATTGCTAAACATAATGTTAACAGATATTACAAACAGATTAATTTTCTGAATTTTTTAAAATTTCCACTGTATAATTTATATATTTATTAAAAAAAAAACAACAAAAAGAAAAATCCCAAAACCAAACAACAAACACACAAAAAGATGTTGCTTTCTCATTTAAATATGATTTTTTTCTTGAAAATGTCTGTGGTTTAACCCTAGCTGGGAACTCACACAGCCACTCGCTTGGAGTGAGAAAATTGAAAGAGTGAAAAGGAGAAAACTCGTGGGTYGAGATAAAGATAATTTACCAGGTAAAGCAAACGCCACACACACATGCAAAACACAATGAGCAGCTGATTCACCTCTTGCCATTGGCAGGCAGCTGTTCAGCTATTCTTATGAAGGATGGGCTCCATCACACCCATGGTATGGGTGAAAAGCACCATCACTCCAAACATATCTCACTTCCTTCTTCTTCCCCAGCCTTCTATGCTCAGTGCAAAGCCCTGTGTTTTGGGATATCCCTGTGGTCAGCTGGGGCCAGCTGCCCTGGCTGTGTCCCCTCCCAGCTCCCTGTGCACCCCCAGCCTCCTCACTGCTGGGGTGGGATGATGGACAGGAAAGGCCTTGGCTCTGTGGAAGAGCTGCTCAGCAATAGCTAAAATATCCCTGAGSTACCAGCTCTGCTTCCAGCACGAATCCCAAACACAGCCCCACACTTGCTGCTCTGAAGAAAATTAACTTTATTCCAGYCAAAATCAGCACAAGTATAAATATTAATTCATCCCCACTCCCGTGCCCCTCCTCCCCCCATTTTCAATTCTGCAAGCACATTAAGACAGTAAATTACTTTAGATGTGTTTCAATGAGGACATCAACTAACCATGTACTCTCTTCCCTGTGGTTCACAACATCCATATTTCTCTTTGTTGTACTTTAAAAACTGAAATTTAGTCCTGGTAATACCRAAACAAATACTCTGTGTTTGTATTATATTGAAAAGAAGCAGAAGGTCCTTATTCAGTATAAGCTTCAGTTTCAATAAAAGCAAAAGAAGCAGAAAATTATTCAGATAATTTTTTGTGCTTCACCTTTCTCCTTCCTTTCAACAAGGACCGTGACCTTGAATGTATACCACCTGCATATCAGAGAATAGCTCAAGGAATWTGTGTCACAGAGATATTCTAGTATTGTGGAGTGAGAATAAAAMCCAAGGTTAAACACTCAAATATTAACAGAATAAGCTGTGAAAAAAAAGGAGAAGCAGCAAAGAAAAACACTTGTGAAACAAAAACTGAAAACATGCTTTTATTTCTCATTGAGARGACACAACCAAATTATCAATTAGAAGCACAATTTAATTTCGGGCATGACTGAAATTTGTTGGAAAGCTGTATTTCACAAGTTTCCTAAATTCTTTATGGATAGAAATAAAGAACATAGTTTAAATGTTCTCAAACTCTGTTTAACACTTTCATTGTTTTGAACATTTTGTCATTYCTTAGCTCTTTCCTTTGGTTTCTAAACTCACAAAGCTGTGGTTTGTCTGGAATTCAGACACTGGATCACAAGTGCAAGCTACAGACAGCCACAGCAGAGGGAGAAGTCAGTGACAGCACAGGATGGAAGGCAACCATGGGACTCCTGATTCCAGATCTTCCAAATGTTTTGCTGCACTCCAGCACCTGTGTATTGTGTATTCACAGTGGCTCCCACCAAACCATGGCCTGGCTGAGGAGTTTGGGTGATTTGGGCAAAAAAAATATAGCCTGAGTGGGTTTTTTTGGGAAAGAGGATGAGAAAACATAAAAGTTGTTCGCTAAGAAAACCTTATATCTTAAAAAGGGCATCATAGGGTTCTTCTGAAAAGAAGGTTTTGAGAAAGAAATTGAGAAGGTGCTATTTGAAAGAGATTTACTGCTTTTAGCTGGAAAATTGCCTTGGGTGGTTTGAATCTTCATGCTTTCAGGCATGGAGCTTTTTCGAAATTTCTGACCATGGGAAATGCTATAAACTTTACTTTTTATAGCCCATTCTTCCTCCCATAGCCCATTTCTTCTCTCCTTGCCACCACTACATCCCAGAACTGACAACTGTGCTGGTGTATCCTACCCATTCCCCCAGACTTCTCCCCCAGCACAGGGAGCTGGCTCATCCTCCCTGGGGGAACCTGGGAACCCCTCCCAGCCGTGCTCCAGCCTCTCAKGGCAAGGCTCCCACCTGGGATTTTGGCCCCTTTCAAACGGGGTTGAAACACCAGCACCCCCATGAAAGCCAAAGAGTGAAGAAACACCAGCAGTTTTCTAGATCCAGTGACTTACTTTTGTCGGATACCTGTAAGTGACCTTTTGGGGGTTTTTGTTTGTTTTGGGGGTTTTTTTTGGTCTGTTTTTGTTTGTTTGTTTTGTCTGTTTTGTTTGTTTTAGTTTTGTTTTATTTTGGTTTTGTTTTAGTTTTTTTTTTTAATCTTTTTTTTTCAATTTACTATCTACTTCTATGAGAACATTTATGTCTTCTGCTACTGTGAAGAACAGATTTATGTCTTAGACTAAATTTCCGTGAAATTTTTTGACTAAAGTATCTCTGGAAGAAATTATTCAATGAAAAGCAAAATATAACAACTAGTTACACTGTATTTACTGAATAGTTAGAGACACAAGAGGCTTGAAACAGCTGTCCTTTACTCCCAAAATAATTTTGATATTTAAAGAAAATTGTGTGGTTATACTTTTTTCTTTTGAAATTGTAATTTAGAAAATTTTGAAAAAAATTATTATTATTATTTTTAAGCTATAAACAACACAGATAAACAAAAAACCCTAAAMATATAAGCAACACATTTTGCAAGTAATCTGGCCAAAGAAATTTAATTTACCTTAAAAATGTTTCCTTTGCACACTAAACCCAAAATTATTTTTTCTTTCCTTTCAGAAGTACCAGCAAAACAAAAGATTCACTATTTACACAGCTGTTTTCCTGACACATATGCCCCATCTCAGGGTTACATTTCTTATTGCTGGCTGGGTTTCCCAAGAACATTCCACTAGTTAATAGCAGTAACATGGGTCAATTCAGGCTTGAGGTAGGTAGGTGGTGTTTAGTGGATTTTTGCCTACTGTTATTCAGACTGAATAGATTCCATTTTATTATTTTATCAGTTTCTCAGGAATGGGATAACATTTTGTGCTGCAATCTGTTCTTTGATTTGGATGGAAGTTTCAAGTTGATAATAAAGATTATAATAAAGATTATAATATATTAAAATGCATATACAACTTTTCTCCTTTAGAAGGGTTTTTTCAGTTCTGTATTCTTATTATTTAGATTTTTTTAGGAACTTTCTCACAGAAGTCTTTTTTGTGGCCTAGTCTATCTTACTGGCATTTCACATTCTTAGTTTTGGTTATCTACTGCATGGATCAAGCTTTTGGGTTGCTCTAAACTTTGCCCATAAATGAYGACTACTGTGCTCTGGGGTAAGATACGTCAAATTAGATTTCCCAGTTTTGAAATTTACTTCTGCTGAGGCTGTGGGGTTGGCATGTTTCACTAGTGTTTAATCTTAAATGAAAAATAGAGACCAAACATTTTCTTTAGCATTTAATCAATTTCACACCAGAAAGTTCTTCCTCTTTACACCTTCACAGCTCATCAGAAATTTGTTGCTTTGTCTCTTTTGCACCTTCCCATTTTAAGTTCTCTGAACAGTAAGCTTATACTCCAGTCATTCTCACCTTTCACTCACCTTCTCTCACTTWATTTCACCATTTTCTTTTTATTCATCTACCAGACATAACTCTCTGACACYGCTTGCATTTCCTGTTTCACTGAATGCTTTTCCTAGTTTGAACTTCTGTACTAATTTCTGATGTGTTCCCTGTCTGTCACTATCTCTGGATCCTCTGTGGAGCTTTCTTGGCTCTATTTTTCTACTTTTCTGCTCATCCTCATGCTGATGCACTCTTCAATATCTTTTCTCCTTATTTTTTTTCTCCAAATCCTTTATGTAGAAATTGTATAGAATGCTTCCATCCTAATACCTCCAGATGGATATCTACTAACATCATCCTCACTTCCTCCAAAGCCCAGAACTACCCTTTGCATAATCAATTTGAGTAACCACAGCAACGAGATCCTTGCCTGCCTTTGCTCACTCTGGTGTGATACTCGTCATCTTAGTCTTTTCTTTCCCAAAACTGTTTTATTGAGTTTGTAGATATGATCAGGACAGTGGGCTCCAAAGTACTGAAAAGACATTTTTGATAATATCTACAGCTTAGCTTTAAGGCATCCTTCCTGTGTCTCATCAAAAATCTTGCTCTCCTTTTCTTTTTAAGGGGACCATGCCTCACAAATGGATCACTGCTCCCAGTCAGCTTAGCCAGGCTGATCCCTGAGTTTCTGACCAGAGGATTTTTACATACTGGGTWGAACAGGAACCAAGAATTAGTCTGAGAGCTCACAACAAAATTAGCAAAATAATAAAGTAGCTTAACTATAACTTAGTCATTGCTAACAATAATTTTTTATTTACAAAGTAACCTGAAAGTAGAGGAATTTGCTGTTATCACCTAAAAAAGCAGAAAGGAAAAGATATCACCACACTATATCTTCTAGCTGTTCAGACATGGAAGGAGATCTTCGCATGACATTTAGAACAAATATTTTTTTGTCCAAAATAGGCCATGGAATTCTGCAGCCCATTCCTCAGGCACATCTTGCTGAGAGTGCCTGAGCGGCAGGATACCACTCAGAAGGTGACCTCCCTGTGAAATCTGTATCCAAATGAATACAAAGAGTATTTGTTTATTAAAATATGTTCTAGCAGTTTTCAAAGAGTGACCTAGGGAGAATTACAGTGGGGGAAAAAAAGATCTATTTTAGTTACTGCTCAGTTTGGTATATTATGCATCAACCTAGGGCTTCTTTTGCCAAGGCTTTTAAATTGTTTTAGAGAAAATTGGAATGAATAAAATAATATATATTACCTCTACAGAACAATTTTTCCTCTCAGTTATATCAGCATAAATTCAGAGTAAATCCAATGAAATCAATGGTTTTATAATAGTGCAAAAGCGAACAAATCAAGCTCTGAAGCTTTTCATGTTTCATTTGCCAAGTGTTTTCGTGTTATGCTGGCAACTGGACAGTGACAGGATGTACAGGTTTCATGAGCCCTCTGGCAGGCACCAAAGAAGCCCTATCATACCCCATGACAATGCAGCCATTTGCAAGTGCTTCCAGAACTGTACTTCCCAGCCAGAAGCACAGCAGTTCCTCTCACTGGTTTGTTGTCCTCACATGGATACTGGCTGAATTGGAAGGAAAAGTGGATGCTGAATGCTTCCTTGAGGGGGTAGTTAAGTGGTTTTTTTTTTGTTTGTTTGTTTGTTTTTGTTTGGTTTTGTTTTTACTAAATCCCAAATATAAAGGAAGAACATTAAACAGAAACTACAAATAACTGTTGCCTACTCTTCCTCCTTCCTTCAAACTTGGGGTCAAACTCCACAGACTTCCAGAATACCCAGGATCATGGCTCCTTTATTCAGTCAGAACAAATCATCTCCTTTTTGAGATMATCTTTCAACCAGTCTGCTCCTCCAGCCACAGTGAGAAGCCTGCACATTGGTAGAGCTCCCTGGAGGCTTCTGTGAAAGAGTAGTAGCTGTACTGGGTTTGCATAGGARGGCTTTGGTAGCAGGGTGAGCCTATGGGTTCTGTGAGAAGTTGCCAGAAGCTTCTCCCATTGTTGCTAAGGAACCCTGCCAGCTGGTTACTCAAAAAATGAAAAGAAAATTGTGGTCCAACGAGGCAGACTAGGACAAAGAGTCCTAAAGTAGTTTTCATAGCAGGGAAACAGACTTCTTCAGTGCAGCCTCAGCTGTCTTTGAGGCTCATCCCCTCTGCCAGTGTTGACTGAAGTTGGTCAACATGGCTCAGAAGTTACTGAAGGAATATCAGCAATTTGCTTACCTACAGGTCTTTGAAACCTCAGACCACATAAATGCTGAGCCACTTGTAGTCAGCAAGAACTTTTCTGTAATTGAGATAATAAAGGACAATGATCTCCATCCCATCAAATAAAGTTTCCAGTTCTGTTGTTCATCCCTGTTTTGTACACCTTRGACATGCTCCTTCCCCACTTAGCACACCATCCCTTTCCCCAAGTGGAATGAGAATGTGAATGCAGACAAAGTCTGAAAGAAAGGGCATTTTTACCATTACCTCTTGTTAGCATATCTGGGCATCAGCCTATCACCTGCTGTTAGTGTAGTGAAACACAGAGCAAAGCTTCATTTCTGTAAAAGACATTGGAAGCAAAATTGGACAGAAGAGTGTCAGACTGCAGTTTTTCCATTCTTTCACACAAAATGTGAAATAACATGTTAACTGCCTTCTGGCCATACAGAGCTTCCATTAAAATAATTACCATATGGCTCTTTTGGGGACAGGGTAACTTTCCTGTTATTCCACAATCCTTTCAGATGAACAGTTTCACAATGGACCCTACAGGACCTTGAAAGGATTTTATCAGGTTACTGGATTAGGGCTATGATAGAGATTCTGAGGAAAAAGCAGGTGGAAATAACAGCTCACAGAGTGGCTCTGCAGAGTGATTACTGGGCTATATTCTCTGTTCAAATGGGAAAAGGAAATCCCTTRAAATAAAAAGTCTGGCTGCTGCTGATTAGCTGACAAGAATGAAATTGAACACTATGCACATAAAACTCTGTATGTGCAACCAACAGATCCATCATGTCAGCAATTCATTTTCTTATGGTAGCATGGGCTTGGAGAGAAATCCATTAAGGCCAAAATAAATKAATAGTACAGAAGAGAAGTATCCCATGCCTTGCCTGATTTTCTGTACACATGGCTTACAAGTCTAGTTTGATGTTGTTATTTTCTTATATTTATCCCTTTCTCATTCAGTAACTTTACTGCGCTGTATAGTCAGGGACCCAAATATTTTTTTTTCTCTTATCAGAAAATAGCTTCCATCAGTTTCTCCAGCTGTAGGAGTAATGTAATAAGAATATTCTGTATAKCTATAGATACCTCTAAATCTTTGGGTGGTTCCAGATGTACCTGCAGCTTATAACAAGGACTAAGGGCAGGAAAGATTGAGAGTGAAGTCTAATTAACAGTCATCTAAAACATCATTACATTGGTAATTTTTTCTTTTTTTTGAGCAGCCTATATCATGTCTTTCCCTGCAGTTTTTCTCCTTGCAGATTCGTTGAAATGCATTGTCTGTCCGAGGACTCCAGTTGTGGTGGTGACGGTACGTTAGGTGGCAAGTCCCATGAAGCATGCTAATGTGCGCTAATCTTTTAATGATGATGAATATTTGACTCTTTGTAATGGGGATATTTTTTTTTAAGGAGGCTTTCCACAAAAAAAAAAAATCATCACAATAGTTGTCACAAGTAAGCTCCCCTCCCCTTTGAAAGAACTGACTGTAGTGGAAAAGATAATTACTTAGTTCCTTTATCTCTGAATTATTTGTAATAAAACCTGAAATCGCACCACAAGGTCTTTCATGAGGATGTCATAAATTAAGATGCATCGATGTATTTGGTGCATCTGTTCAGCTCTGCGCTCCTTTGTCTTCTGCAAATAGCGCAGCAGCTTCAATACCCAGCAGACAGCATTTACGCAAATGATGTCGTGGTCTGTATCATTAATATTCAGCGATTGTCTGTCATAGACACCTTACTGTACATCTGTTATGCAAATTTATGTTAATTTTTGCTCACTGACAGCTGCCTTGGTTCCCTCCCTAAAATGATCTTTTCCATTTTGAAGTTTGCAATCTGTTCCCAAAAATGTTAATCTAACAATTAACTGAAATTGCTAAACAGAAATTTTACATGTTATGTCCAAAATAGAAACCAGTGTTTTTAAATAGATGGTGAATCTTCTCTTCACATAATTTGTTTTATATGTGATTCAGAGAAGGGTAAACATTGATCTTTGCACAGTCTGTGTTGGGATAAGTGACAATCTCCCTATACAGTAATAGGTTTTGTAGGAAATGGTGCCATCATCTTTTCACATAGGCTATTGGCATAAAGCTGACTTTCCCATTAAAAGCTGCTCTTTGAACAATTGTTTTCTACTTAGACTTTTGAAAATGGAAAGGTCACTTTTTATTAACACATTATTCATTTAAACCTTTTATTTTAAATAATATTACCAYGTTTCAAATAGAGACAGCCAGCATTTTAAAAATGTTTCAGAGAAGTTACATCATGTCAATGTAATATATCAGGAAAAGTGAGATTTTGTCTTGTAGTTTAAATTCAGGCTGCTGGGGAAAATGCTTTGACCCAGTGTGCCCAGAGCAGGAGCCAGACAAGTTACACCAGGTATCCCAATACAGAACCAGTGAACATCTGGACAGCTGGTGTTCAGGGAGGGTTTAAGTCTGTTTGACAAGAGGGAAGGTGCACAAGAAAAGCCTCGGCATAGAAATAGTCTCCATCTCAAACCAAAGTGCAAGCAGATTGCTGGCACAGTCTCCCCAAGTTCTCAGACTTCCSTTTAATATGGAGCAAGAGAAATATTGACAAGAGCCAGGGAGAGCTTCGGTCAGGCAAATATCTGCAAGGGCAGTCAGAAATGCAAGGGCAGCTGGGGTGAAATGGAGAGGGRCAGGTTATAGCTGCTGTTTGGAAAGGGAATTAAATAGGAGCAGGCAGACTGGCTGTGCTGGGAAAGAAGTGTCCATATACTGAGGACAACAGCTTTAAAGCAGAAGCTGCTTAACTGCATTGCCTGACRTTGTAATAAGGTCATGATTAAATAGATTTTTCAGAAACCTATAACCAAATCAGAATTTTACATAATAACACAGAACCTGACTGTAAARCATAAAGACAGGCTGAAACAAGTTGAGTTTAGATATTAGGAGCAGCATTACAGTGCACCAAAAATTCARTATCAGTCTTCACCATAGCAAATACAGCCAAGGTACCTATCCAAGCTCTATCCTTATCAGGAAATAAAGAGCACACTATGTCAGGCTGATCTGTCAAAATAAGAAGAGTAGGAAAATTAAACTGATAAATTAAAGAGCAGCATGTCACCTGACTGATGGCAGCCCTCCAGGAGATCTCTTAGAAGCATAGCTGCTGTTTCTAACAAAGAATACAGAATAGCTCATTAAAAAACACAGAATGGCAGGGTAACAAACATTGCTCTTTCCTTCCAAAAAGGGAAACCAGGGAATTCTCAGAGTTACAGGCTATGAATACTCAGAAAAGTTTTTGGAACAATAATTAAGACAAAAGTAGAAAATCACCAAAATAAGAATGCTATGAGGCCACGCTGACAGAGCTTCCACTAAGGCCAATTGTACTTCTTTGTCTATTGTAATGAATCAAGAGTATTAAACAATGGATGATGAAGACCATTTCATAAATAAGTTCACTTGAAAGACAGTGTATTTAATTGGAAAAGTATTTCCCCAGGAACCAATTAGGAAACAAAGTAATCATGAAAGAAAACTGAATATTCTGCTGTAAGTTCAGAAAGTGATTGACAAAACTGCAGCAGATACAAGTATGTAACTTACTCCCAAATTAGAAACTTAGAGTGAAAAATGCTGAGCTATTTTGGAAACTGCAKTTAATAAGGTTGTTTGGAAAAGAGCTAAACAGACATATCAGCATTTGCAGGTGGCAACATTTTGTCCAGATGTCCAGACAAAGAAAGTGCTTGACTGACTTAAGAAGGCYTTTAAAATACAATTGATTACAAGGCAGCACTTAAAAAATAGATTCATTGTCAAGTACAAGATAAAGTTAGGGATATGGGACACCTGACTACATTTCAAGAAATTACCTGAGGCATCAGGTTCTACCATTTTACTACTACAGGCAATCACACCATATAACTTTCCATTACAGGTTTAACAAGTTCCAGAATTTTTTTCCATTTAGAATGGTCATTCACGTTTTTTGATAAACAGTCCTCTCAGAGCAAAGTTGGAATTATTTCAACACTCAAGTGTATGACAGAAGTTTCAGCTAAACAGAATGACTCATAAAAATTAAAACTGATTGACTCTTCATCTGCCTTTTCACARAGCATTTTATAGTTGAAGTAGAACTTGCAATATAGTTCCATTACCATTATACTATCCTAACACAAGCAGAAAAAAAACCAGTAGCGCATGTTTTTCATGTTAACTGACATTGCTGAGGATGAGCCATTTTGCACTAATTTCTACTTTTTTTTTTAGGCACCAGCAGAGAATGGAAGGACCCCTCTTGTGTCATGTTCATACTGTCTCCTGTGCCTTCATAAATAGTTTTCCTGCTTAATTACAACATCCTGAAACACCTTTCAGTGGATGTTTTGGGGGTTTTAATGACAGGAAACTGGCAGGGGACACAGGAATTGTTACCAAAAGTTGTCTGTCTAGCGTCACCTGCAATGTTGAGCGAGTGGGACGACAGCAGGAGAGTGGTGAAGGCACAAAGCTATTAAGAGCAGTGAACCAGCCCAAGGTTCCTGCATCCACCTGGCACTCCAGCAAGCACATCTCTGCCTGCTGGATGCTTTTCATCAGTCCCAAAGCCCAGGGCTCTGCTGCTGCACTGTTGGCTTAGTTTTGAAGTAATTTCAAACAGAGTCCAGGTCTTAAATTGAGGTTCACAGAAAGATGTAGTTTTCATTGCTTGAAATAGTTCAGTCAYAGAAGTTAGAAGAACAAGATGCCAAAGAGCAGCTACAGCATAACTTATCTCAGAGTTTAAATCAGGTGACTGAGGTCTTCCACAACTGATTTTTCCCCCTGATTATATTAAGATGATATGATGCCTTTTTATTATTATTTTTTAAACACACTGGCATTTTACTGTCAAGTATCTGAATCATTTGTAAGGAAAAGGAATTTGATTAACTGCTTTATTTAATGTCCTTAAAACCTTGACAGTATTTTTGTACTAAGTAAACCTCAAGTTGCTGACTATAGCCTCAGCAGGAGCTGAGGGACTATGCCAGGAATTTCCACATATAGAAATGAGATAAGACAAAGACAATTGCCATTTTGATTTTCTTTCTTCCTATTTTTGGAATAGAAACAAACATTTCAATATTTCCTGATTAAAAAACCAAAAAGATACCAGAAAGCTATGATAGTCTGATTAGGGTATTTCTTTTCCAGAACACAAACACTATATCCTAGTTTTCAAGTTTCTGTACATCTTTAATACACAGACAAAATAAATGTAATCAGAAATGGTCCCCTTAGATAAAAAAAACACCAAATCAAAACATTGTTCCAAAATTGGTGGAGCACTTTATCTTGAATGTATTAAATGAAAATTTTTATTTCATTTTTTATGTTTTCARATTGTGTTTCATAGTCTGATTTTAAAAGTCTTAACAAATCATATTTAATTTGAAGTGATGGAAGAGAATTCAGAGGAACTTTTGACAGAAGTTTCCTGAATAGCTCATTCCTCTGGCCTGAGATGATGTGCAAGAAATTGACRTTTGAGCTGCCTGTGACCAAAATTCTGAATCTGAGTGAACAGCAAGAAGTCACACCCTATATGCAGCCCTTACACATGCTTTGTATGAAAAAAGCAGCCAAAGAGAGAAAAAACTTATAGTGCAGAAGCTTAGAGAAATGTGGCAAAAGCCTACATTTTTTGCAGAGATGAACTGCAACTCTTGGAAAGTGCAGAGCTGAACTGCAACTCTTGGAAAAACCCTTCAGCTGTGGTTGCTGTTCACAGCTTTCTCCTTCTGTGGCTGGTGGGCTGCAACTCACCCTGTCCCCTGGCGTCCCTCTCTGCTGACCGGGTGTAATCCAGGCTGGCACTGCGCAGCAGCTCCTGGAGATGGTATCGGCAGCCACAAGGACAAAGGGGTTTTGTTTGTTTTAGGAATGCTGCTGAACCAGACAAAACCACTGCTATTTTCACTTTAACTGTTCCTTATCTGGACATCTRCCTCCCCAAGACAGAATGCACACCTAGAATACAGACTTAATTAGATTTCTTATTTCTGACAGCTGCTAGYGCAATGATAGTATTCTTTCTCCCTACTCACATAGGTCGCAGAAAAAAAGATTGGAGGGACCTGAAAATGTTAGAAGTTTTCTAAAATATTCACAAAAGCAGAGCTGAGGCCCACTTCTGAAGAGTTGCATTCCTTTATGGGACTGACTTTCATCAGTCATTTTATTGATCAGTGTAGAAAAATGTAAGCTAATGCACATGGAGAAAACCTTGACCAAACACACATGAAATCTGATCCAGCACCACTTCTCTGACTGATGCTAATTAGTAATAGGACCATGGGGTTATAATAGGTAATTTCATGGATCTATCACCTCACTGATTAATAACAATCAAGCAAGTCATCTAAATAGTAGGGCTCATTAGAAGAGGAGTAGACAGCAAGGAGAGTATATACACAATCTTGCTGAATAAATCCGGAGTTTGCCCACATCTCAGGTATTATGCTTTATACTTGCTCCCAGCTCTTAAAAAGTAGAAAAAAACCAATCAACTCAAGAAATATTCCAAGAAGAATGTAATGGAAAACCCCTTCTGTATAAGGAATATTTAAATAGGCTAAGGGTCTTCAGCCTGTAGAATAAAAAAGTGTGTACAGTCATTATTGGTATGGGTCTTTGGGAAGAGTTGTTTACTCTTAATCCCACTGCAAATGTTCACTACCAAAGAGAAGCTGAACTTAATACAAAGGAGGTAGATCTTCATTCACTGGGTGCTGAATTGTGGAGTCCTCAGAGAAGCCATAGCTGCTTCAGAAAGCCTCCAAGCTAGTAACTCCTGGAAACTGTGGATAGGGAAGGCAGGACCATGTAGGTCTATCTGCTGTTCTCTAGGTCATCCATTTGTCTCAAGGGTAGACTCAAGAAGTTAGGCAAATGAAAGTTTAGAGGCTCAGGCATTTTCATCAGATAAATGAAAAATATCCATGCTATCCACAAGAGAAATGAATAAGTGTGAGAATTAGCAAAAACCTCACACACTAATTRTTTTGAATTTTCAGCCCTCAAGAGATCACAAAACATTCTTAAATACAACCAGGCCCACTTCCCTTCAGATACAGGACTATTTGTTCCCAATATGACAACAAAGCTCTTCATTTTATGCTGCTCAGCAGGTCCCAGCACTGAACGAGCCCCCAGTGTGCCTTCACTCTCACTTTAATAGCTGCAGCTGTGTTCTGTGACCAACCAAAGGCTGACAAGCATCATGCTAAAGAAAGCCCCTGTCCCCTTCCCAACTCACAGATGAAAATTCCAATTCCACTCACAGATGAAAAACCTTTAGTCTACAGTGTCATCACATAAGCCATTTCACCTGAGAAAAACTCCCACCARCTATGGAGCTGTTGAGACCTCCTCCCAGCTCTTGCWCTGCCTCTGCTTCCTATGCCATTCTTGTCACTTTCAAAAACAAGCRTTTATCAAAATGTGACCAGCTACATGAAAATCAAACTCACATATTTCAAAGGTGATTTAGCAACTCAATAGCTAGAGTTAATACAGAAAAATATGCATGGAGATTTTTCATTAATGAATACAGGAGATTTTTGATCACTAAATTCCATTAACCTTTTCCTTTCAGTCCCACTGACTCTAAATCCATTTAAATAATTGGCTCTTCCTTGTATTTAGATAAAATTTTTTTGAGTCTAACAASTGTCAATGACTTGGGAACTGCTGCTATTTGTATTTCATTGTTTTGCTCCTTTAAAAATGATATAGTGATAAAGAGGAACAAAAAATAAAATTTGAATAATTAATTAATTAATATGTAGGGACAGCCTAAATTCATGAGTGTGTATATGCTGGCACCTCCTGAGGTCTTAGTGAAAATTACACTCTCAGAAGTAATATCAAGGGGAAAATGATGCAAAATGACTTCATAGCTGGGATCAAGTTATAAATATCTGTAGAGGATATATAACAAATGCTGAACCTTCTGTGACTGTAACTGCAAATAATTGTGATGATTCGTGGAAAAGGATACTTTTACTATCAGAAAAATGCTGCTTTAGAAGGTCTTTTTGAATGTGTTTTTTTTTTCAATACATGTGTACATGTATGGGCTTAAAACAATATCTCCCTAGGCTCTGGAAAAACRTTCATTAATCTGCACAGAAGAAAAAGTCAAGATTATAATTGAGTAGGAATAAATAACATTTTYATCTCAGTAATATGAGGACATACAAAACATAAACTAAGATAATTCAGCTCTGCGCCAGTGTGTGTAAGTTTAGAATTTTGCCCAGAGGTTGAATTGACGTCCTTCTTAAATGCCAAATATAATTTCGCAAGAAAGAGAAGTGCCAATGAAAAGAACAAATAAACCCAGAAAAGCTTTTAAGATTAATTCTTTAAGCAGGTCTGCAGGTTARAGAAAATCACAAAGGAATTCCCCCTGAGAAAAGATATATTCACCTCGTTACCTGCCTGGGTTTCTGTGTTCACACCTCTTTGGTCTTTGTTTTCCATTAACTCTAGGAAATGTGGTTATTTGTAGCCAGGCAGAGAAAATATATGAATTTAAGCAAAAAGAATGCCTCTGAACAGCCAGTTTGTGGTATGTTAAGCTCATTCTGGGATTTATACCAAGATGTGGATCCTAGAAGCTGCGCTCAGAGCTTAGAAAARGTAACACTTTGACATTCTTTACCTTTGTGAGGAGCACAGCACTGTCAAGCCATGTGCATATTCCTTGAGCACTTAAATTTTCATAAAACTCATCAAACCTCCAGCTGAAGGTAAAATGACTGAATCCAAGGTTTAATGTAGATGTTTTGCACATTTCCATCACATCATGTTTACACTGAAAAGGTCACGAGATGAACTTCGTAAAATGCAGCAGATCCAGTGTGGTGACTCATCATAGCATTGGCTAATCATTTTTACATATGAATACACTGAGCTTCCATCAACTGTGTTTTAATACAAGCCTTGGGATAACTTTTGTCTGCTGAGACAAAATCRGCTGCAAAAAAGAGGAGACAATAGACATTTATTCCCAGGATCTTTTGGCTAARTCATTATTCCATAGGGAACAAATAAGGGAACAAATAAACTTTCTCAAGTTTATCTGTAATCACTCTGCAAATTTTAATCTGTAAMTATTTATTCTATTTTATCATTCCGCAAATTTTAAGCCTTATCATGGCAGTTACAATCTCCCATGTAGACTGGTCCAGACAGCCCCCCAGCAACTCACAAGGAATGGGATTTGTGAAAAGATGTTCTTGAGAGTTTTTTCCAATCATCTATTTGAAATGCTAATTAATATGAATTTTCTATGTTTCCCTAGCACTCATTACTGTGATACCCAAACACCTGGATACAGACAATGCATTATAATGTGTCTAGCTATTGCAAAGTCTCTCTCTAAAATCAGTTAAGTTAGGCAGCCTCTACCAAATGATTCATTTTATAATTATTTTTTTATGGCTCAATATCAGAATCTCTTTATTCTCTGCAACTGACTTTCTTTGGTTTGCAGTTGACTCAAATGAAACACCTGCAACCATTATGGATAACTATTCAAAAGCAAATTTGAAGTCAAAAGCCCCACAAAGTCAGAATGTAGTGAAAATTCTTCAGAGGACTGCAATAAAAATCTCTTTGGCACAAGCCTTGTTATTCTGTGTTAGCGAAGCCTGCAAGGTAAAATCACAGTCCACAGGACCCTCTGGCTATAGCTAGAAAATGGTTACAACCTGGAGTCAATTCTGCAGCGATATCCAACAGATGAGCCATTAAAAAAAAATCTTGTCTTCCATGAGGAGTCTTTCTACTGTCAGCTCTATTTACTGTCACTGTAACATTATCCATCATACTGTGGAAAGTGTCAGACATAAAAATAAAGTGGAAATCTATAAAACTGGTTTTGAGTCTGTAAAAAATGTCAATTTTGTGGCAGTCTTTATTAATCCTATTAACTGCAGTACTTTGGAATCCACATGACTTCAGAAGATTCATAATGCAAGTAGTGTTCAGATAAAAAAAGACACAGGAATTCCATTTGTGCATATGCAGAGAAACCTAGAGAATCAACTCTGTGCCTGATATCTGGTTATGTCAGTAATGTCAAAGGTGGTATGATTGAGAAGGTTATGCAGCCTTATTAGGTTATGCTGGGTATTGTCTCTGTGATACCACCATGGGAAACTTTAGTGATGCAGTTTAGAGATGAGGCCTCATAGCTAACGTTGACTTGAAAAATATCCTTTCCCTCACCTATGGGCTGAGCTGTCACATTGAATGAACTGTGTCCTCCTTGACGCATCATGACACATCTCTCTTCTTAGAGGAAGAGGAGATCTAATCAAGCTGATCAAACGGCTAAAAGAGCATTTTATGAAGTGTGTGAAACACCTTTTGAAATACTTTTCCTGCTGTCAGAATCGCTGTTATTGTTTTGCTTTATGAGTCACATTCAGATTTACAAATTTTTCCTAAATAATTTTTCTGCGTGAGTAAATGGCCTAGAGGGTATAAAATTAAACATCTTACAATTAGATATTTTGCAGGAAAAGAGAAAAAGATGCTTTCTCTTCAGTAATGTACTTAGCTCCAAGCATGTTGTTAGATACTTAAAGATCACAATTGCCTCAAACACTGTTAAGATCACTGAAGGACTTTGCCTGCAGTAGCAAACTGTGCAGAGGAGCAACTGCTCAACCCCAACCCCCAAAGCCCACCCTCCACAAAATGTGCCCGCTGGATTCTGGGAGTCTGGACTATGAGAGACTGAAATGATAATGGTTAATGAGTCAAAACTATCAGCTATTTGATAAGGCCAGATTTGCACACTCTCCTCCTGCCCAGCTGAGGGGAAGGAGGAGAGTTTTTGGGTATGTGGTGGTGAAGCCTCTGGTGCACATAACCCATTCCCAGAAGTTACAAGGTGGGTTTTGAGACAGATAAGAAGTAAACCTGGCAGGGGCAGGATGGTGCTTTTTACCATGGCAGTTATGCCAAATGTCCTCCCTTACACAACTGACTCTGTTTGTAAAACCCCTCCTCTCACCCTCCTCTATTCCAGAAGGTGAAATTCACAAGGCACATTCACATTCACAGGTAGGCTTGAGGGTATTCTTCCCTCCTGATGGGACATAACTGGCTCAACTACACTGATGTATCATGTCTTTGAAGATGTCCCAAACCATCAAAGACCTCCAAATCTCCCCCAGATTTGTTTCTGAGGCCTTCCACCATGGACTGCGCAAGATTTGCAGTGTTGCAAAAGGCTGTGTAAAATTCTCCCCTTCAGGGGAKGTGCTTGGGTGTTCCCACTGTACCTGAACATCTATTAACCCATTGAACTCTGTTTTACAGGACCCCAAGAAGCCAGGGCAAAGGGGACCAATGGGACTCTCTGGATTCTTGTGATGGTGACTCTTTTCCTATTTAAYCTGTCTCTCTCTCACTTTCTTTTTCTCCCTCTCTCCCCTCTTTTCTATTTCTATCTCTATCTCACGTTACTGTTAAATAAAATCCATACTATTGACTTCAGACTATATGGTCTCATTTGCACCTTAATAAGGGCAGAAGTATCTCTAATAATCAGATCTTAACATGTACAATAAACTTAAAGTCTGACTGTTAACCTTTTCTTCCCTTTGGGGAACAATTTTTTCACATAAGTAACCTCATTTGTTTACTCTGGAACACTACACATTCCAAAGGCAAGTGTCAGAAGAGAGCGGTCCAGCTGGAGCTGCACATGAGATGACAGGTTGTGAACTGTGGTTTACTAATTAATTTTGGCAATGTGACCCAATAAGTGCAAAATAACAGTAATGTGAAATATGATACATAAAATATGACTAGCAGCAATTGTTCTAGCTGTGAGTGTAGTCTCACAGAAAGCAGCAATGAGGGRTGCTCAGCACCCCAGGACATGTGTGGTTAACCTCATCTAACCAGATTCAACTTCCTACACTCTATTTTATGTTGATGGGGAAGGATAAGCTCATCCTGACCATTATTCTAGAGCAAAATCTCAATTTTTCTTATTTTTACTTACTCCTAAGGAATCCTTGTGTCGGTCTCCCTCCCACTGTGCACATTACAGGAGGACACTTACACTTAGCAAAGTGCCTCTTGTAAGTACATATCATAGACCCGTGTCTGAAAGTAAATTCTAGAGCATAAATTAACCCTCAATACATAAGAATCTACATGTAGAAAGTCAAGGTAAAATAGATTGACAACAATGATGCAAAAAAGGATGAAAAGGAGGCACATATTCAGTGGCCTTTTATTTTTTTTTTTTAATTTATAGCAAAAAAATGCAAAAATCAATATCTACTACTTTGGAAAGTTTGAAAATAATTATATCAGCACTGGGAAGAGGGCCAAGGGTCCAGGCAGGAGGTCATCACAAGCTGCCCATGGCTCTCTGGGCTGGTGCTACACTGACCCAGTCAATTCTGGGGGGAAGGGGAGGCCACTGGGGAGCCTGAGGCCCAGGAAAGGTGTTTGGTGGCCACCACATTTTACAAGGACCAAAGCACCAGCCATGCAAACAAATTACGTCAGGCTCTATGCCCTAAGGAGCAGAGGATAAGGTGTGGCTGGCTTTATTTAGTACAATAAAAGCAGCCTTTCTTGAAAAGACTGCAGGACAGCTGCATAACGTGATATCAATTCTCRTCCCTTTGCCCACGTCCATGTCTGTCTTCACAGGCAATACAGACTCCTGTTTCAACATTGAGCATACAGGCCCACAAACAACATGAAATAAAAAAGATACTTCAGCCCCGCCCTTGACACGGGCATGTTTAGTTAGTACAGTGACAGAATTATCCCCTTATGCATAATATATTCCTATTAATAACATTCTTCTCCAAAAAACAAGCAGCTTTATTTTATTGCCATGATTTCTGACTTTTTCACAGCCTTTAAAAATATGAACGAAAATATTTCACTCTAAGAGTGGTCAAAAATATTACAACTTCAATGCAATATTACATGCAGTAAATCTTTTCACATATGAAAATTAATCTCTCTGCTTGTTTRGAGAAACACATATTGCAGAATAAATTCCCAAATGTGATAAGAAAATCTCCACAACTTATATCCCTGCCTGCTTCCAACTTATAACAGAGGTACTTGGTGCAACTAAATCTGATGGCTTCATGCAAATATCAACCACATTAAAAACGACATTGCTGGGATGCAGCACATCAGCAGAGAGGAGATAGTCTCTATTCAGAGCCTCCRAAAAGGTAACCCCATGTGAACCCCATGAAACTCAACAAGACCACCTGCAAGACCTGTGTCAGGATAATCCCAAGCACAAAATCAAGCTGGGAAGAGAATGGGTTGCGGGAAGCTCTGAGATTTGGGGTAGGTCTGTGTGGATGAGGTTTGGACATGACCCAGCAATGTGCTCTCATGGCCTAGAAAGCCAGCTGTATCCTGGGCTGCACCAGAGTGACCAGCATGCTGAGGGAGATGATTCTCCTGCTCTACTCGGCTCTGCTGAGATCAGCCTGGAGTGTTGCATCTAGGTCTGAAGTCTTCAGGATATGCACTGTTGGAGTGAGTCCACAGGAGGGCCATGGAGATGATCACTGGAACACCTCTCGAAGGAGGGCAGGCTGAGAGACCTGTGGTGTTCAGTCTGAAGTGGTGAAGGCCTCAGGGAGACCCTATAGCACCTTCCAATACCTAAAGGGAGACTAAGAAGGAAGTGGAGAGGGACTTTATATGAGGATATGCAGTGATAGGACAAGGAGGAATGGCTTTAAATTGAAAGACGGGAGGTTTATATTAGATATTAAGAAAAAATTTTTCACTATGAGGGTGATGAGACACTGGAATAGAGAAATATTGATGCTCGATCCCTGGGAGTGTTCAAGGCCAGGCTGGATGGAGCTTTGAATAACCTGTTCTAGTGAAAGGTGTCCATGGAAGAGTGTGGGAACCAGATGATATTTAAGGTTTCCTTCAATTCACAACAATCTATTTTTCTATGATTCTGTTCAATGGGATATGTAGGGTTGATTCTGGGCATATTCACTTCATTTGTAGTGTTTGCTTGGTACAAACTTCAGAGAAAAAGACAACTCCAATCTGGCATCAGCTCTGTTGTCCTAGTGGAGCAGAGCTGAGTCTCTGGGGAGGCAAAGATTGTCTGGGAAAGCACTTCCTTGAAGCTTAGTCTGAGACAGTCAAGACACATAAAGTCTCTAAGGTCTACAGTAAATGTCAACACATTCAGCTTTAAGTGCAAGGTGTAAATCTTTCCATCTGCCTTCTCTAACAGGAACACAAAATAACATGCACACTTAAAGAAAGAGGGGGAAAAAAACCCCATAATTTTCAGCCCAAATAGATCTAAGTGAAGTACTTTGATGGTCTGGAAGTAATGGTGATAGAAACTTAATGAAGATAGAGGAACTGCAGCTCAGGGTGGGGCAGTGCTCTATGGGTCCGTATGGCACCCTTGGACAACTTCCCACATGGCTGGAGATAACTTCTGCTCTGAGAAGCMTTTATGTATTGGGCAGACTTCTCTCCTTGAGCCAGGGCAGAGCCATAAGTCAAGCCCAAAAAATGATGCATTTGGAGGAACCAGTCATCTTGAGGCTTATGATAGTTTGATCATATCTAAAAACCCTAGAAATTATTCTCCTAGTTCCCTCTGCGTCATCATTGACTCGGATGATAGGACTAATTTCTTGGGCAAATGAAGGTAACAAATTCTAGGAGTAACAGTCATCCTCTACTGCATTTCTGGCAACYACTTCTTAGAATAGGATGTGCTCTGAGTGAGCTCATGCAGCTCCAAACAGAAGATAAATCTACTCAAGCAAAAGATAAATGCCAAACCAAAATCCCCCATATACACACACCCCTTACCCCAATTTGCAGTACTTTAAGATGTTAAGGAATGTAGGGTCCTTCATGGAAAATAAACCAACCACACTATGTAACTTTCYGGGAAGCCAGTAGGGAGAGAGACACTGGCAGCCTCCAAGTCCRTCCTCCTGAGGGACTGTCTGTCCTGCAGCACATTCTCAACTTTGCTGTTCTGGTGCACAAGAATGACCTCAGATCCGATATATTACAGCAGCAGGCCAGATAAGTTGGACCTTATCAATTCTCCTACACGCTTGAGAAGGTACATTGATAAAATTGCRTATTATGCAATCTAAATAAAGGTAATAATTTTTGTTAAGTTGAAACTTACCATCAGGAAATGAAATAAAAATGAAGAAAGCGAAGCAAGTTATCACAGAAAGTATTTCACTGCCATGGACAGYTGAGCTTAAGGCTGTGCATGCTTTCACTGGTTTGGTATGTTCTGAAGAAAGAAGCTTACAAATTTGTTCTGCTCACCGTGTGACCCACTGCAGGATGCTCCACCCTGCCTCTCAGCAATGCAGAGCAGCCTTGCCAAGCTTGATGCTCAGATTCCCTCACTAGGTCCTACAGGACTGAGAGTACAACACAGATACCCCATTTCTCTCCTCCATAGGCTGTCAGTACCATGATAAAGTGTTTTGGAGCTTTGTTTCTTCTTTTCTYCTTTTTCTCTGTATTCTGACTTCTCATTCTTTTTTGGCTGATGTATAAACCCAGTCTTAATGGTTTATTCCTCAAGCACAAGGGACTACCAGATAAAATAACACAAACTATGGAACATAGGCCAAGTATCTGTCCCAATACTCAAAGTGAGTTTCACCATGGACTGCTAAGGGACTCAGACTTGGCCCTATTTCTGCAGATATGGAAAACATTAGTGACGCTTTAGAACATGCCTGGGGCTCTGTCTTAACCTCTGCTGAGCAGCTATAGGAAAAATGTAGGAAACATAAATTTCTCCTCTGCTTGTGAGCCAGGGCAGGAGACTTGTCCAATGAACCATCTGTGACAGCACATTTTAAAGGTGCTGCACAGTTTTCAAGCTATCACAAGATACAAGTGCAGTCCCCAGCAGCAAGGAGGGAAAGATRGGCTCCCCATGGAGGAGCACAGCACATCCCATAAGGGTTTGTTCCCAAGACACACAGTCTTGGTGGAAGCYGACAGTATCTCTAAGGCACAGGAAACATTAGGCTGTGCTCCTGTTCTGCTGTACGAGTTAARTAGTTGAGCTCGTACTTCATAATTAACAGAGGTGATTTATTCTCTCATTATCATCACAGAAGCTTAATCAAGAGAAAGGTCATAAAGAAAGTCCAAACTTCTGCACATTGTAAAAGTCTGGCTTGGGTGTTCAGCTACATACTAGGAGTAGAGTTTCTTTTCTCCATAATCTGAGTAGAAATTGACTGTTCAAAGTAGACATTCTAATGAACTTCATTTGTACTTTGCCTTCTCTCACAAAAACTGGGAACATATGYCAAATCAAGAAACCACAGCAGTGTCCAGGATCATGGTTTGCATTTTTCTGGAAAAATAGAACAGACGGAAAACCAAATAACCACATCTATTTATTTTTTTATTATTTTCTATCATGGGTATGTAAGTGGTTAAACATTAGATTCCTTCTGTTATTTGCTGGTTCAAGTTTAAGGAGTTTGATGTGATATTATAGAATTATGCATGAGGCTGAAAACCCAGCTAAGCAATAGGAAGAAGAAACACTGCAGAGTGTGCATGTAACTGTAGTAACTGCAAGAGTTAAAAGAGGATGAGAATTACAATAGTGTAATGCAATTTTGCTACGGGAGGGAGGTTAAAATCTCTCCATATGGTTTGGTCTTATTTTAGAGAGTGATGCATATAGACATTCCAATTTCATACACAAGCGATAAGGGTGATTTCTGCATAACAATATGTCACTTCCTTCTATCCCAGGCTGTTCTGTATTCTGACCATTCTGGCATGACCTTTCTGGTGGTGAAAGCAAGCAGCTCCCTGATAGCTCATGTGAAGGGTTTAGCTGTGTCTGGTGTTCAGTATAAAGATCCAGGCGTGTTGTTTTGCCATGGCAAATTTAGAGTGAAGGAATGGATTAGTCATGGTAAAAATGCTAAGAATAGATGAAACTCAACAAAAGCAACGGGCTTGTTTTCCAACAGCTCTGTGAGGCTCATGTCATTCTGTTTCTCACAGAGGGTTTTGCTGATGATTAGTTTTCTCTGGGTTTTGCTTTCAAACATGAGGGTAGGTAAGAGTTTGATGGATGAAGCAATGCTGGATCTGAAGGTGAGCAAAGACCACCATGAGATTAGTGACTTTCTGKAAAGATAAAAGACATTTATTGTTCACTTCCATGGTGTCTCAAAATTCTATTCAGGRACCAGAACGTTTTGTGATGGTTTTGGCAAAGACCCTCAAAAACTTAGAAATGAGGTTTAAGGTGAGCAAGAGCACATGGCTTCAGGCAAATAGTAACAGGAGTGTGAAAAAGCAGTATCATGGACCCTGTTCCTCACAAGCATTTCCAGCAGACAAACAGTCAACTCTTCAGAAACACTGCTTGGCATAGAAAGGGAAAGTTAGAAGGAATATTTTAAAGGAGAATAACAAAGCAAAAAAATGTGAATGCTTCTAGTTCAAAACAATAGTCAGAAATAATTCTAGGTATATGTAGACCACARTTAGTAATTTAAAGCATGGTACTCATACCTGCCATGGCCCAAGACCTGAGCAACACAGTTGCCTTCAGCTGATATGAATGAGGAGATCTTTTCAGCTTATTGGGTGAAGGTCAAGACTCTCCAAGGCAAGCAAATTCACTGGAATCAGTGAAACCATCAAATTTAGAACTAGGGGCAAGGCTCCCATTTTCCTGTTATGAAGTTTGTTTTCTATTTGGGAACTCCATGCACAAAAAAAAAAAAAAAAGGCCAAAAAAAAAAAAAACCCAGAAAAAAACCTTCATGAAAATAACAGAGTTACACTGTTTAATTTTGGTTCAGGAAATTAGAACAAAATGCTAAATACTTGTGAAATTTCTATGCTCAACACTTTTACTTGTCTCCTTTTTGCTTCGGATGTTTTTCTAAAGAGATTCCTGATTTTTAGGTTGAGATTTTAAACAGACAGAAATATGGAAATTCTTAAGTTGTTGTTACCAAGCAACTGAAATTACATACACCAATTAAACATTGTAACAGCCACGAAGAGTAATACCAATTCTTATGTGAGAACTCTCCATCCTGGCCAATAAGAATACTTTCTTGAGTTTTTGTATGTTTATGTGAATAGGAAAAAAATGCAAATAATAATACTTTTCCAAACCAAAATTCTTTCCGTTAAATAACTATGTCAACTTTTTATTTAGATTTTTTTACTTTCCTTGCTACATTATCCTTGATTTTGGAMCTTGCAAATAATAGTAATTTGCCCCCTAAACTGGAAATCTAAATGCAAGAAAATATTTCATCTTGAATATTAAACAATGAAATAATTTAGATTCTAATTACCTGTGGTTTAGTTCTGCACATCTTATTGAAGGACTTGTGTAACACTGAAACTTTGGAAACTTTGGCTCCTCCTTAGAACAAACTCATATATAAGAGCTAACACAGGGCTGATTAATTTGTTTTATAGCAGTTGTCATCAGTTTATCATCCTGCACATAGAACTGGTAGATAGCTATGATTAAAAAAAATTACTCCTATCTCAAAAAAAATTTTGACAAAGAAACAAGAGCAGGACTTGTCTTAGTAAATCAGCCTCTGGAAGAGCATGTCCTTCTCCACTGACCAGAAAAGGATCTGGCTGACCATCTAGGACCAGAAACCTCATTTTTACCAGCTAAATTTAGGTGAGATTAATTCCTTTTTATAAGAATGATGCTCTACTTATTTTTCTGCCATTAAAAGCCAGGTCTGCTTGAAAGTGACCTCTGGGCTGGCCTCTCCTTGCAGCTCCAGGAGAGCTGATRGGCTTTAAAAAAGACAAAGCCACACAGACTTTATGAGAACCCACAACAAATGGGCATTTGAAGTTCCCATTACTTGTTCTATGAAATGAGAAGGGAAAAAAAAAGTTTAATTTTCAGGATATTGAAGCTGATAACATGGTCACAAGAGACATCACAGAAGGTGTGAGGTGAGGAGGGGACGCACCAAGGTTCACCTGGCTCACTTCAARGGCTGTGACATCCCCACACAGGGCCTCAGCAGCCGGTTCTGCTTCATTTTGTCTGCATAAAGACACTGCTTTGCAAGGGGGGTACAGGCCACAACCAAGCAATTAGAGCTGCTGAGGACCACAGGCTTGCTGTAATAGATTTGAGCTTTCCACTGTCATAACTGAAGGAGAAAAATGGGCTTTTAAATAGGGATCAGTGATAAATAATAAATGTYAAYATTTCAAAGAAAATTATTAATCAGGCAGAGGAAGTAATGTCTCTAGGTTTCAAGTACAAAATATTAATAGATTTCAAAGCCAGGAATGTACTTCTAAAAATGATGGGGTTTGGCATCCAGCAGAATTTCATTCAATTTGTCCTTTCAAAGTGTTGTGTTTTTCTCTAACATGAACTGATACAGGAAATCAAAACCTTATAAAATAACTGCAGTTATGTAAAATTTGCTAACATTCAGCCACTGCTTCCCAGATTTATGGTTCATCACATCTACTCAGTTTCTAGTAACATGTTTATTTGTACTCCTTGGGGAAACACTTGTGCTTCCTGATCAAATAAATCCAATAAAATCAATTTCACATGCAAATCACAGAAACCATGGAAGYGATTTCACTTCCAAACCATTTGAACCCTTAAGGCACCATGCCACATGATGCCAGTCTGTGCTTTGAAGTATCGCTSATGAGATTTCCAAGACTTTGGTGATCCTCTGGGTGGATATTGAGCAGGAACTAATGGCTGGCAGTGTTACCTGTTGCTGATCAGAAACAYCATTTGCTCTGCACCCCTTTTTGTGGTTATCCTGGAGCAAAAGAAAATCACACTAATAAAACCACACGCAGAGAGTAGATAAGCAAACGCATACAGAGAGACTGTGAGATAACCCTCACACTGTGTTTAAATGGTGCCCATCTTTTATCTCTCCCTCCACCTATGCTTTTTCTCTCACACAGATGCACACCKGAGGATAGGAGTCATCACACTTATCTTCATTCATCTCAAAATTGTCTAGTCTAAACTGATTATCTAGGTTCCCTCTAGAGCTTGTGCAGGGAGAAAAAGCCAGTGGCAGGCACATCCAGATGGCAATTTACTCACCTGCATTAAACAGTCAGGAWGGGATGAATCAGCTTTTAGAAATGCTTCCCTCTCTCCTTTGCCTGCAGATGGAAAGTARACAGCCTGGAGAAGATAACTGATAAAGTTAGGTAAGGTGATTCCCACTCCACATTCTGCTTTTGGAGATTGTGTTTTCCTTTGTTGGGATTATCATRTTAGAAGAAGAGACAAATCTTTCACTAAGACAAATAAGCAGAGCAGTAGAATCTAATCTGAGCTCAGACTGCACCTCTTTGCTAGTGAGAAAGTGTTTGGAAATCATCTGCAAATTTTCATGCACCAACATGTTTTCCATTTCAGGTTAGAACTGGAAGTGTTGAAATAGCACAAGAAAAATCAACCTTGACTCTGGCTCAAAGCAGTTCCCATGGGATTTTTTCCCAGGCTGAAAAAGTAAAGGATGTTGAATAGTTCAGTCAGGTTTTGGGCAACAGTCCACACTTTGGGGTTCAGCAAACAGAGCAGAGCAGAGCAGATTCTTCACGGTCAAAGATTTCTTAAACACTGTTTGAAACTGCAGAGTAGACAGTAAATAGTAGACCAGCTACAATGCAAGACAAGGAATATAGAGAGCACAAGGCTCAGTGCACTAACTCTGTGTAATTCATGGACTTAGTCATTATTTACTACAGCTCTGAAGAGGCTACCAAGAGCCCCCTCAGGAATTAGCGCTCRCTCTGCACTCATAGCAGTAACATCCATCCAGTTAAAGCCCAAAATACCTCTCAGAGAAGATGAAGCAGAGTGTTATGGAGATGGAGAGTTGTTTAATATGTGGCCCCACGCTCCACACTATTCAAACACTTTCTGCAGAGAGSACTGCTCCTTCCTGCCTGCAGTTCCAGCCAGCTCTCAGTACTGGGGAGATGAACACACTGYAGCAGCAGCACAGAGGTATAAAGGTCAAAATCTCCACCAGCCTTGTGTGCCCATTCAAAGATATCATCTGATATTTTCAGAAGACGCAGCACAGAATTTGCCATGGAAAAAAAGCAAATTTTGTTGATCTAACTCACAACAGTGAAACCACTCAAGTTTCAAAAAGCAGACCTCAAATGTGTTATGCTAGTTGAATGGTTCAAGAATGGGATTTTTTATTTTTTTTTAATTCATGATCTGCTGTAAAAGGCTTGGTTTGAATGTCTTGCTTAGTATGAAAAGAGAATATAATGGAAGAGACAGAGATTTCTTTGTACAATTAGATAAATGACTTAATTGCAAATTTTCCTATTACTGTAGTTAATGCTAAACACCTTCCTCCCATTTCTGCTAAGGTCCTATGGAAAATATTTCATTAAACAAACCTTTTAGATTTCACTCGTTAGACTATTCACTATATTTTAAATGTGTAGCTAAAGAAGKATTCAAGACCTTACATATAATACTTTGAAATTCTGCTCCACAAAGCTTCATGAATATAGTCCTGCAGTTGTTTGGGTTTTTTCCCTTCTTATATGTCTACTTTACCAGACAGTGAAGACATTCTCAATGTGACTATCTAGCTTTTCAAAATTTTTCACTGTTCCTTTCTTTTTCACTCTTCAAAATCATTCAATAATTCATGTTGTCTTTCTCCCTGACTCAATACCATCTAGGCTCTGCCTCATTAGGTTAGGAACAATCCCAAAAGTAAAGTTTCTCAATTGCTTAGGGAGTCACAGCCATCAGTGCTGCAATTTAATATCAGATCTCCCTCTAAATAAATTGTCATTACATCTTTTGGGTTACGAGGCTGAGCCATAAAGTTCACGTTGTCCAATTACCTTGACTTGGTATTAAATAAAATCCTCAAACTTTATAAAGCTGAGAAAACTTTCAAGGTTCAACTTAGAGGTGCAAATCCTGCTTTGTCCCAGCCTGATGGGAAATCTTTTGGACTGATGGTCACCTATATTTTGTAGGAGCAGAGGACTAGAGGCTGCCTGATGAGAAGTGAGGTGTCCATGGCATTCTCTGGTCACCCTGCCATTAGCAAAGCTGYCCTTTGTAGGTATCACCACTAGCAGTGACCCAAGTCAGAAGAAAAGGTGGAAATTGATTTCTAGCTTCAGTTCTGTTTTCTAAAGAAGGGATATTTCTAGCCTCTTTCTTTGTGATTAAGCCTTCGACATGCAAGCTGCTGGAAAAACTGATATAACCAGATTGTCAGGATAGAAAGAAACAAGCAGCTGGGATCCCCATCTGCTGCAGTAAGAAGCTAAACTAAAAATTCTCTCAACATACTCATCTGAGGTAAAATGAGTCAATAAAAATGTATTTTTATCCATAGAMGAACCCCAAAAAATATCTATTTTTCCTCCGCTTCCCTTTTCCCTACCCCTTTAAAACACATTCAGAGTACTATAATCCAATATGGACRAGGTTTTTAGCCAAATCCATATGAACAAATTCCAGACCACATAATTTATGTTTAATATCAAGGGCATAATTTGCCTCATTGTCTTCAATGATACTGAAGAAATGTGTCAGTTGTGGTGTTTCCTCTGGTCTGTCAATAGTTCCCTCAATTGCTACTCTAGGATGATGGAGTCCTTGGTGTCACTGAAGCACTGTCAGGGCATTCAGTGTAGTCTCTTTCTCTCAAATGCTAGTCAAGAGAACAAATAGATGGCAACACACAGTTCCATTGACAGTGACTGAATAAACTGAGAAATAGGAAATATTATTTTAAACCATAGTTTGAAATACAATTTAAAAAAAAATTGACTGGGGAGTCATAATTTCCTTTTACGATGCAAAAAACCAAAGAAAACCAGGAGGAAATTGAGAGTTTGAAATATGTATAATTAAAARAAAGTTGACATGTAATATCAATAAWTTTAAAACTGAAGTCATGTGATCTCCCTGGCTTTCTAATTTTAATTACTTTCCTTTTTAACATAAATAATACATTTAGCTTATATTCCTTTTCATGCATCTTTTTCCTTCTATTCCTTCCATGCTGTTTTTTATCTTATTTTTACTAATTAAAATATTTTTTTCTTTAAGCATAAACTACTTCTAATTTTTCTACTTCTTGGTCCGGTTTCAGTGTTTTTTCTCTCTTAATTCAGTGCAATTTTTTATATTTGAAACTTCAGCAAAAATAAGGGAACAATGTTTGTGGTTTACTTTTTTCCCAATGCAAGCTTAGAATGGAAGACATTTCATTTAAAATTAATTAAGAATTTTAAGATGTTACCCATAGTGATAATTTTACTACTTCATATGCTTATATAAGCTTATATCAAAATGCAGAAAAAAAATACCAACTTTTCTCCAAGTAAGACACTTTCTAATGCAAAGCATTAGTATTTTAGCACAGAAAGCAATTTAATTGAAGTAATTGTAATCTACAAAAACCTTCACCCTGCTCCTTAGCTCTCAAAGCAGATTTTCTATTTGCTTTGTAAATAGAGAAAACCTGAGAAAGAATACAAGGCAAGAACAAGTGACAGAAGGAAAGATTTCATCTTCAGGGTACATGCAAGTAGCATGTATTGTATAGATGGCTGTGCCYTGGTGGGYCCTGGTTGCTCTTGATGGGCTGCAGCTGCGATGTCCTTCAGTGGGCTGCAGCTGTAGCTAGTCAAAATAATTAAGATAAAAAAGGAGTGGGGTGGCTAGTCAGGAAGAGCCTAGAAAGAGCCCTGACTAAGAGAGAATGATCTGCTGAAGAAGAAGAAGCCAGTGCTGTGAAGAGCTGCCYCCAAGAGAGCACTGAGAAGGTATGAGACTTGACCTTGTCGTCCKTTAGACTCTCTGTGATACAACACATGCAGCTTTATAAAACAAACAAAAGAATASCAAGATGCCTGAGTCACCTGGGTTTGAGAAGCCTTGGATTCAAACACATTCAGCTTTACTTGGACAAAGAAAAAAAGAAAAAAAGTTGTTATTGACATGTATTACCCTACCAGTGTACTAGATGCTATCGTTACCTCACATCAGACTCAGATGATATCTGTAAGATTATGACATTATTTTTAACTTCATAAACATCAGACTAACATGGTTCCACAGAGGATGGTATTATGATTTCAGAATAGTTCRAAGTACAGCTACATTTCTGCTCTTTCCACAGGACCGTCTTCCCAAGGGGGTGCCATTTCCCCTGTTTTATCCCCATATCCAACAACTTCAGCAGCTAAACACCTTGCTCAAGTACTTTATCTTTGAAGGAGGGTTTAAGGGTCAGCACTTGGTGTGTATTCATCATCCTGAGCCMCAGCATCAGGAGGCATCCCCTGGGCATGGCCTTGGTAGGGCACAGCTGGGATTCTGCCAGGTGAGCTCTGCCCTGGGGGGAGCGTGAGCCATCAGCAGYGAGCCTGTGTCTCCACTGCAGCACCATTTGTGGTGCCACACAGCCCACCAGCAGCCAGCCCCTGGACAAACCACAGCCAATGAGCACAACTTGAAGGATAAAATGACCAAAAAAAAAAAAAAGGCAGCACTACATCATGGCTTATTTGCTATGCCAAAAGCAAGTTTAAGGGGTATAAATAGCACACAGAACTCTTCTCTTTAGCACTGAAGGCATACTGAGGGTTTTGTTGTTTTTTTTTTTTAAAGCTCCCTTCAGATTTGGTGCATGAATTATCACCTCTAATAGCTGATAATTAAACCACTTCAGCAAAGCTGTGAAATAGAGAGTACCAGCAATAAAATCTCAATCTCACCTGGCAATTATTTTGAAACTATGCTCCAAATAACCAGATAAATAAATCTGTGTACGTCACAGACAATTCTCTGCAGGCTGACAATTCCATAAATACTCACACAGATGCACATATCCATAACCACATCTATGTGTATAACCTTCAGTGAAATATGGAATAGGTCTTTAAATGAATTGCACAACCAAGGAGAATATGATAAAACTAGAGGTTAACTAAATAACTTCCTTGAACACTCTGTAACTGGCTCAAGTACAAGATTCAAAAATCTTGATAAAAATAGAGCAGATTTTTTATTTATGGAATCTGAAAAGCTTTCTGGTGATCCTGCTGATTGTTCTGTTTTAGAAGTAAAACAAACTGTTCTAGGGACAAGTATCGATTTCCCCATTAAAAGAAAACTATCCATTCATAAATATTAATTGATGATATTATCTCTTTCCATGGCTGCCTTCTTATAGGCAACAAAATATAATCCACATTCAGGTAGACAATAAATAGCTTTAGCAGCTACAAAATCTACTCATCCCACACATCTCTTAAATGGAAAACTGGAAGGACATTTTGGGAAGCGATCCCACTACAGAATAAAGTCAAAGCACCCTATAATAGACCCTGAAGTGCCACAGACAAACTTCAACAGACAGAGGAGTGACAGTATAAAGTATTTCAACCCTTTTGATCTGATGAAAAATGCCYTCTGTGTTTCTTATCTTCTAAAAAAGAAGTTTTTTGTGCTCTAGAGTAAAAGGATAAATAAAAAACAAAAAAGTGCCTCATACTGTAGTGTGAGAGCTCCATTAGGAAGCTTAACATTTAGAATCTTGTAATAAAATTATGGATTAAAAGAATCCATACAGAATTCTCCTGTACTCATCCTTGCTTAGAAACAAGTAGGTTTGGCATTAGGTCTCTTTAGGGAAGGAAGTAAAACACTGGAATATTTTTGATGGTTGACAGTGCAGTTGTAAGTTTGTAATCAGATCCAAGGACCTCTTTCAATATCTTCACCCTCCTCTTGAAACTATGAAATTTGCCTTATAATTTTGTTTCCAAAACATGCTGACTTTCAAAATCAGTAGTGAGTTTTAATATTTTAAGATGAACCCGAATTATATTTCCATCCCTTCTTTGTAGGTATGACAGATAAAACATTTTGTTTTTAATTTACACAAAGATATCTCTTCCTATAGCCACACAACACAGGAACTGGAGCTGCAAGAAAAGCACCAAGTGCGGAAACATGCAAAAAGAGATGGTGAAAGAGATGAGCACATTAGGGCCATGTGCAGTAGCAAATTAAGAGGGGACAGAAAGGTCTCAATTTTTAAAAACACAATATTCCCAGTGCAGAAACATTTGGAAAGACCCTCAGAAAATTTTATCATCAATGTTCAAAACARTAGTCACTACAGAACAGGGAAGATGAGATGAAGTCTATCCTGTGTAAAAGCTCAGTCCCAGCTGGATGATGCCAYTTGTAAAGGAAGGCCATTTGAGGCAGAATGAAACAAAAATTTGTTTTACTCCCATATAAGACTGCTCTTTCTTCTTGATGTAGTGTTACATATTTTTTCCCTTGAAATATTTGAGATAATTTTGTTTTGTGAGGTATGGGTGTCCAAAATTGCCCCAACTCAAATTTTAGTGAGGAGTAAAATTGAGGAAGAAAGTAGAAAAAAAATGGGAGGGGGAACATGCGTGAACGGACATTGAGATAAATTAGGATTATATTGGTTTCAGAGATTTCTCTGGAGTTATTCTTAATTTGCCCAGCCAGAAGAGCAGCAGGCCCAACATTTCATAGCTATTATTTGATTCAGAAATAGCAGTGCAGAAGGGAACAGTGGCAGTGAATAAAGTTTTTTTCCCCAGTGAATGCATACATATCATTAGAATTGAACTCTTTATTTTATAATCAGCACAGTAACTAAAATCAAATATAAACCCAAATGCTTTAGATAATGCCATCATCACTTATGACAGTCATGTTTCATGCAGTAGTTTTCATTAGAGTGTAGGCAAGCAATTACTTTGTTTTTGTAGTACCAACACCTCCCACTCTTTAATCTACATCAGAATCAAGGAGATAGAAGTTTTCAAAATTTCCCTAGAGCTGACAGGGAGAGAACAGCAGTGAGAACAGCAAACAAAGAACATTTCAGTTTTGAAAAGCTCCTGCAAATTTTGCTTTGTTATGAGAGGCAGGTTTCAGATAAGTCCTAGTGCATCAGGAAGGCTTTTGACTTGAAATATTGTATTGCTAGAGAATTTGGATATATTTCCTATTTTAAATCTAAAGTCATAATTCAAGAAGCTGCTTGTCCTTGTGAAGAATGAAGGAAATGCAATTTGTACAGTTGCACAGCTTCTGAGGATTTTTTTTGTCTGTGAGTGGAGATTGTGCCTAAGAAGTAGGCTGCAGCTTACTTTCATGTCTACAGCTTTAGTACAAGAGGTAGTATATGGAATACATTCTGGTGTCACCTTTCAGTTGCTTTCTGACAGGGATTCTATTATTATTTAATTCACTGTTCTCTTTATTAAATGCTGAATCTATCCCACAAATTAATGGATTTTAGGCCCATATTATTATTTTATCTTTCATGGTACTATGTCATAAAATAGAAGCTCAAGATTGAAAAGAAAAGAGGGGTAGCTAAAAAATAAATGGAAAGAAAAAGTACAGAACGAAAAAATGTTGAAACAGGTCTTCTCGTCTCAGAAGACTAAGCATACACAAGGATGAAAAATTTACAATATAAAACAAGATACATTAAAGGAATCCCTGAAGCAATTTATGCCAAGATTTCAGATAAACCATGCTAATAACAAAATTAACTACACCGGTAAATTAGACAGAGATTGATAGGTTTTACAGATGGAGCAGTAAAAAGTGAGGTGGATAGTGAGCTGGCAAAGTCAGTCCTAAGTGGATTGTGAGAAGTTACAGCTACATCTCACAACATCAACCATCCAAGTGGTTAAACATTAGATTAGAGTCAGTGCTGCTAAGTTCAGTGCATGTGAGAAAAACAATTTTAACTGGATGTATACTTCAAGAGCTTCTAAATTACCTAATAAGCCTCAGGAAAGAGATTTTAGACTCATTGTGAGTGCTCTCGCAAAATGTCAGCTCAGTGCCTACTGATAGTTACCAGAGCAAAAAGCATCATCTGAATTGTCAGAAAAAGAATAAAGAGCAAAGCAGAACAGAAATTACTATGTCACTGTAGAAATCAATGGCACACTCATTTCTTGGATTCTATGTGCATTTTTGGTCCCACTATTACAAAAATTACAGAGTAGAGATGGAAAAGTACAGAAAAGGGCAATAAAAATCAGATTATTGAATAGCTTTTTTGGGGAAGAGAGACTAAATAAAGTATGACTCTTCAAGCAATGAGTAAGGGAAAATATAATAGAAGTCTATAAAATCAGGTTTTGCCAGGCAGAAGTTGCAGAGGCACCACATTGACAGCAGGTCATACAAAATGTTATTAGACAGTAGACTTAAACCTAACAAAAGGAAGTACTTTGCAAACAACACATAAATTGTAAAACTCATGGCCACAGGCAGTTCTGAAAGCTGAAAGTATAAATTGGTGAGGGATCAGACTGGCTGTTAAATGTAGCAGTGTGAGTGTGAGCTCCAAGGCCTCGGCTGACTGCTGGGCAGCAGGAAGGCAAGGCTGGAGAGCATCATTTCTGGTATGCTTTTTAAGATTGGAATATTCAGAGGGTGATATTTTCCTTTCTTGCATGTGCACAATAAAACATTATTATGCATTTTCTTTCTCTTACTGAGAAGAATGTGTATTAAAATATTCTTGATCCCTTTATATCAGAAAAACTAAATATCTAGTTCTTTAGAATGTTTCAGGCTGAAAATGTCTAACATTACTGCCTCTCACAGAACAGGGATAGAGCAGTGGAAAGTCCTTTGGATTCTTGAGTTCTTGGAAAATATCTAGTGAAACAAGGCCCAAAAAACCACAGATTCTGTAGGGTTTTTTTAAACAAACACTGAAGGGAAAGTAAAAATTACAATGCATTGAAGTGCAACTTTCTGAAAGTACTACGTAAAAGTTTTCTTTCTTGTCATATTGACTTCACCAGTTTTTTATGRCTCACAGAAGCTTTGCATCAGTCACAGAAAACGCATATGAATTGTATAACTCAAAATATTCTGGTATTATACAGCAGCTACATCTAAACTCAAGTGCTAGAGAAAAGGTCAGCAAAGAAGTGTAGTATCTTCCTTAACAGTATCATCAGGTAGTTTTACTTCAAGGACCTTGTAATGTCTTGGTTTTGTCTGACATATAGTTGCATAGCCAGAAATRCCTTCAGAAATAGTGTGAGAAAAACATTTTCTTAGCTTCCTGTTACCAAAAAAACCAATAACTTTCTTATGATTTATGTTTATGTTTTTGGAAGTTTATGGTACTGCCTATGCTGTTCATAACATCAAGTGAGTAACAGTTCCTCTGCCATTTCTTTAGTCTTTTCAATATACTGGTCTTAATGGAGACCCTAATGGATCCTAAGAGTACTTGGGCAATAAATTTGTCCTGTTAGCTCTCTGATCTAGGTTGAGTTTCCCTGCTTTAAGGTCTTACTGCACTTTTTCAAGTCCAGCAGCTATAAAGTCTGGACACCAACTCAGCTGAGTGTGATGCCTGCAGAAAGTCTGGAGAACTCATTAGGCAAAGCTTGCAGTGAAACCATTGGAACTGAGAGCAAAAGCACTTATTTCTAGGTTGTGGCTTGAATCCAGCCTCTTTTGTAACWGCCAAGGCTGTTGCATACATGGTCTACATGTAAATTAAAGGWGTTAATTTTGGAAAATATGTATTGAAATGCTGCTATACTTAGAAGCTGTCTTTATATTTTATTTTTTTTAAATTACATAACAATCAAGAAGGAACAATATGTTTTTCTGCTATTTTGTTTTCCTCCATAYACAGCCAGCAGAGGTGGAGGTACTGAGTATATGATGGCAAAGTTGAAAATTAAAGTTTCTGGAGAAATGCTGGGTTAGCTGCAGATTTCCTGCACATCTGCCCATGGAAAGCTGAATGGGAGAGCACCTCCCTTCTGTATGCAGCACCTTGTCAGTCCCTGTTCCTGCTGTCCCTCTGAAACCTCATGGGATGATCCATATCTCCATCTACAGCGTGCACAGTCTCATCTGAACAACTGCGTTGTTAAAGCAGAGAAACAGACACTTCTGGGGCACAGTCACAGATATTTTAGTTGTTTACTTGAGGTTAAGATGAATTACRCTCTAAAAGCAGCTATTTATTTCTACTGACTTTAAAGGGAGTCTGGGTGACTTGCTCTAATATAGCTATCTGTAGTATAGTGCCTACAGTTATGTGAGATGAATCCCCCAAATTTTTCTTGCTTGCTTTCCTGCCAAGACTATACCCTCCAAAGCTTTACTTCAGTTTCTTTTATCCATGTGATCTTCCCTCGGTGAAAATTAAGTGTATGAACAGTTTTTTTACTGTGGGTCTTGCTCTGAGACGCAAAACCTCAGTAGCCATGTCCCTGCTTTCACTCTCAGCTCTGCAAACAATAGCTCATAATTTTCAACTGCTAGTCTGCACTCAGTTACATTGGATTTGATGCCAGTTGCATTGGTTTCCTCACATGTTTTCCAGTTGGCTGCCTATGCCCATAAAATAAGAGAAAACAGCATGCCCTGTAATCACTCCCATTCCCCCTAGGGGACTGGTTAGACAGGCTCTGCTTTTTGCTTTCCTTAGAGCATAATTCTTCTGTCCTCAGTCATGGACACAGTCCCAGTAGTGTCCAGGAGAATTACTCTCTGGAGTTAATACTGCTGAACCCCTGTTTCACTTCTCTTTAATCATGATAATCTTCATCTTTTATTCACTAACCAATAACAATAGGASTGTAAGCTCTGCCTTACAGTTCTGCCTAAATTTAAGGCAATAATGTGTAATCAATTTAAAAATCCTAGAGAAAATGGARGGTTTAACTCTTTGTTTCTGATGCTATAGGTGAGTCAGTCAGCTGGTCATTCACAATCAGTAAAGAAAAAACAGATAGGTAAAACAATTTCTTTTTTTCCCGTCTGTTAGCATATTATTTTTCTGTCTTGGAAGTAACTTCTTGTCCTGATTTGTGCAGTACTGTAAGTAAAATTGATCTCCAAACATCACAATGTTTCACTGGGTGGCAGAAACAAAAAAKGCTGATTTTTAAACTGCTTCTATGGCCATTCTGATGATCTGTCAGGAAGCCAATACTATTCAACACCTATATGACTGATTATACCTCAATCCCCCACCAGACAACCAAACAGATGTCGCCACCAAGGATGCCCAGTGGCTGCTGAATTACATTTCTGCTGCAGTGACACGGCCTCCACCAGGACGAAAGGGGATTTTCTCAGGGAGGTAATTACTTCTTACTGATATGAAATCTGAATGTTGGAAACAGTGAGACTCCTGAACATTGTCTTAGATGGAACAAATTTAAAAATAATAGAGGCATACAATCTTACCCACAAATAGTGAATAGGAGCCTAGCAACAAATATTTTGCAGAACTAGGCTGAGCTCTGAGCAAATATCTTCTCAGAGTGTCAGGGATGACAAATATTGTATTCTTGACTGCACTAACACATTATTCAGTCAACATAACACATTTGAGTGAAGAAATACTCTTTGCTTTGAACTGATCTGTAGAAATGTTACCCAGACTCAGGCATGGCATTCCAATATATTTGTGTTATGCTTTGCATAAGCCATTTCTAAGGAGAAAAAAATCCTGTGAAATACAGAATTTACACTAAAAACAATGAGTAAGTTGATGGTTCCATGACTTGTTACAGTATTAGAACAGTAACCTGTGTGTTTTCTTGCCTCCTTGAAATGCACTGTGATAAACATGCTGAGTTACTGTTAATGATAGTGATATGTAGTCTGTTCACACAAGAAGAAATATATTTCAGATATTCATCTATCACAGCCTTAGTAAGCTCTGGAAATAAAAAGACATTCTCACTGCTATGTAGTCAGGTTTCTTCCTAGAGACGAGAGTAGCATTTTAACTATCTTCTGAGTCTCTACTTTATTTCACTCTCTTGCAACTTTGCAACCTCTTTTTCTCTGTCTAGCCTTGCATAGATTTTTTTTTTTTTAGCTGAGGAAGTTTTCCTTTGTTTTCAGCCTCTCAGTAAGCTCAGTGTGGTCAACAGTTAAACGTGTAAGGTTTGTTTATTTAAGACTTTGGCTACATCCCAAGTAGCTCTTAAAATGTAAGTTTTACTACTTCATTTATACTCTAAACAACTACTATTATTTACAAGGATTTGGGCTAGAGCTGTTYAATGTGAATGCCTAACACCTCATGGATTAATCCATACTGAAGCAGAGTATATAAGGGCCTGGTTTGCTTTAGCACTGACTTAAACTGGCTTTGCACCAGGACCAAATTGTACAAAGTTTTTTGATGAGTCAGATACTTAAACAAAGCCAACTGAGAGACCTAAAGAGGCTCCGTTCAGGAGATATTGCCAAATTCCACGCATGCAGCAATGTGCAAATATTAAAAGCCAAATGTTTCCTCAAGAAAAAGTCTGTAGAAAATATGTAGCTTAAGTCTGGCCTGTCTTACATGTTAGGCATGAATATTTTTTTGGACTAGTACAGAGGAAACCTACTGTCTAATTGCAGATCTCTGAGCTCATCTGCACTGATGAGGAATGAGACAGTGCTAAGACAGGGGCCAAATAATGGTGTTTCAGCTGACACATGGGAGATTGTGTGCCTCCCTGTTAGCCTTGCATGATCCCTGATGCTGTGATGGAGAGGAGCAAGGAGCATCTGCCAGCTCAGACTGCGTGTCCAGGTACACAGACAGCACGAGCATTGAACTGTGACTGTGACAACAGGGAGGGCCAAGGACAGTTCTACCTTCCAGCTGTAGGACCAAAGGAATGTGCCRTGGCTTCTCCTGGTTTTTCTGAAGAGTTTCACAGCTCCTCCTCAAACCCCTTAGGAGCATGTCCTGCCGCCCTCTTTTGAAGGTCCCACAGAGGGGTCACACATCACCCTTGGATGTGCCATGGTGGGGCTTCAAATGCTGAGGCGTTGAGAAAGGAAGGCCTAGACAGCTTTGGGATCATCATCACCACAGCTTGTTCAGCTTGTAGGTGTGTGGCAGTCTTTGGAGGCTTGGACATTATACCCAGGTCTTGTCACCAGAGTTTATTTTGCACTAGGGGTGGGTGTACTGTCACATACATATTTCAGTATGTATGAATAAACCTCTAGTAAATACATCCATAAACATCTACAGCAGATTTCTATAGGGAATGCCATTATGAACTATCATAATATCACTATTCACAACTATATGAATCAGTGAACCAGTTTTTACTGCCTCTGTGACAAACCTGGTAATGAAACATGCTGTCTTCACGGATACCAGCATGGCAAGGGTGTGGAAAATTAACAATGAACTTTATTTGCTAATAAAGAAATTATAACTTGACTCGGAGACTCAGTAACAGCTACTTAAAATTAGAAACTTCATCTTCAGAATACCTTTTCACTCTGTGAGCAGAACTATTTCAGGTTTTGTGCAATACTGTTTAAGACCTGCTTAAGGAAGATTCATGGGCCAACACAGCACTTTTTAAAACCTGGATGGATTAAAAAGTTTCAAGTTGTGAATTGCCCTTGAGGACATTGCAGCCTGGGCAAGAATCCCATACAGCCTTCAAGATCTGTTGGTAAAGCTCCCTTTGGAGCTTAACCTCAAATCCCTTGTGTAAAAAGCCTGAAAAGGACACAACAATTTTCTGACAGTCCTGAGTTCACAGAGACATGGGGCCTCTGCAGCCCAGCTTAGGATGCCTTAGGAGAGTAATTCAGTAAAGAATCTTGCTGTGCTGCAGTATAACTGCATCTAAACACATCATCTGTGCAAGAAGTAAACTTGTGTTCTTTCAGATGAAGTAATTTTTTGTTGTAGATTAAGGGAAATAGTTACAAGAATTACAGAAAACACAGTCTTTGTGAGAGATCACAGTTGCTCTGTAAGGAAGACCTGAAATCTTGAACAGAATCAGTGCTGCTGCCACTGCACACAGCAATACAATAATGTAGATGCTGAAAATTGCATTTGCCCAGCTGACTGAGCTAAATCCTCACATGATGCTCTCTGTTTTGACTTAAATGCCAGTTTGGACAGATCCCAGTGAAGAACATAAAATTATGGCTCAATGATTTCCATTCTTTCTGTTCTGAAAAAAAAAAAAATCTCTTCTGGTGTTTTCCAAAAATAAAATCAATCATTCAATGCAGGTATTTCCAGAGAGAGAGTAAGAATGCCAACATAAAAGGTGCTGGTAAAGTGTCGTCTGACTAAGCATAAGTCTCTGCAAAAAAGTTTATTTGAATTAAAACAGGTCCTGGGAAAGGCATGAGGATGAAGTCAAAGCAAGTTTAAAATTTCCTATCTCTTTGAAAAGACAGGGACATGTAAAAGAACAAGACAGTTAAGTGATCTTAAGGAATTAAAGAACGTTTTCAATACAGATCAGGATGACAACATCTGTGAAAACTTTATATTTCTTGAGTTTTAGACCAAGTAGTTAAAATGTGAGTTGAACTGAAGAGCCTTTCTGGCTGTTATTACTATTTTTTATTATTTGCTCAGTGCTGACAGAGCATTCTTGACTGTGCCTGGCACAAAGATCATCCCTTTCCTACTAAGGAGAGGGGGCTTGTAAAATTTACATCCATAATATGTAATTGACTTGAGTTAATACACTGTTATTAACTCAATTCATATAGGCTTTGCATACAATGGCACATTATTAGGAGGGCTTTGAAAGAGAAGTTGTGGGTAATTTGGCAAACTCTGAATGGGAATTTGGCTTCCTGCACGTTTTCCATACATATATTGTCTGTCCATGTCTAGTCTTCTTTCCACATTAATCTAATTTCTTTCTGATTGTTCTTTGCTTTAGAGGCTTAAAAGAAAACAAAAGGCAAAAAAAGCACAAAGGGAATATTTAAAATTATTTCCATATCATCACACGGAAACCAGAAAAATGTTCCATAGTTCCCATAAAAAAAGCTATCATTTTAAAAAAGTAGTCTTAAAGGGCTGCTGAAACTTCCCGGCTTCATTTTTTTTTTTAAATAAAGCCACTGTTTAATTTACAGTAAGTCAAGAGGCAGGAGGGATGATAGAGTTAAGCTCATGCTGTTGAGAACAATTATCCTGGTGCAGAGACATATGTAGCCCCAGAAGGTTGAACAGACCACCATAGCTTAAAGGCACTAAGATAAAAAGGCACGTGCTGCGTGGGCCCAGTGGGAGCAAGGCCACAGCCTGCACACAGAGCCCACTCAGCTTCATTTGATTTGTGCCTTCATTTGATTTGTGCCTTGCTCCTCTCTTCACTTTTTTTTTTTTTTTTTTTTAATTTTGATTTGTTTAATAAGACCCTGGTGCATTCATTGGAAAGAAAACGAGAATGGTAGCTGGGGCAGTGTGAAAACATCAGTGTAATGTTTGCTACAGTCAAAAATAGCTGGGCCCAAGACTCATGGCAGCCTCTCTAAAAGATTGAAGACACCCCAGTAAGATGTACAGTAAAATAGATGAAGTCAGGGGACATTTAGATTCTGCACCAACTGAATAGCAGCAGCAACTATTCTCTTTTTTTCCCCTGTCCCATTAATCATGCTGGTTAATTGTTGGGATAATGATTTCACAAGTTCATGTAGTACACAAAAGGATTATCCTTGGATTGTGCATAGCGCCTGGCATTTACTCCTGCATATGCCAGTATCTCTGCATTTAAATGTGAGGATGTTTTTCATTCTACTTTTTCCTATTGTCCAATTTTGCTAGAAAATAAATTGCATGTTGTTGTCAAGGATGGATATAAATGAAGAGAGAAAACTTAAGATAGCAAGTAATAAAAGAGATCTCATCTTTTTTGGAAAGGAAAATCTAAAGAACATAAAGATAGAAAAACAGGAAAATATTTTTGTCATATAATTGTTGTTTTCATATCTTAAAAAAGATTGMATCTTTTTTTCAGTGTCTAGGTATTTTATTTCTGTTTTAAAAACAGTGGAATTTTTAATATTTTTGTTAGCTGAGTTCAGATTTCTAAAAATAAAATACTATCAAGACCCTTTTCTGTGATTTCAATCCTCACTGTCCAGAAAATTGTGATACTTATCTGTCACTGGGGCTAAAGGGAAATTGCCTAAGGATGTCTGTAAGAAACCTATCTGAATTCTTAAGCACTTCATGTGTACTTATAAAAAAAAAGTTGTCTTTTTTTACAAGCCAAGGGATCAATTAAAATCTGTGTTATCCCTCTCATTTTTTTGATTGATACCAATTTATTACTGTTTTACTCCAGTTTTCTTTCCTATTTGCACATAGATTTTTTTTTTCTCTAATGAACTCTGCCAAACCCATTCTAAATATTGTTGATTCCCATCTCCAAACAAAAAGGAAGATACATGAGGTTTCTCTGCACTATTAAGATCTTTCAAAACCTTGTAGTTTTCCAGCAAGGTGACTTGTGAGGMTTTATTTTTCCAACATAATCACCCAGAGAAAGACTGACACTTTGTCAGTGTTAAAGCTTCCCCTTTCAATTCTGAAAACTTACATATTTATTTGAGGCAGAAAATTACCCACCAAAAGAACAGCAGAAAAAATATAATTTGTTTTCTCATATTTGTGCTGGTTTTTTCCTCACAAATGGATGCTAAGCAGACAAACAGTGAGTTGTTGYCATAGGAGTATTTTATGATGTCAGATATGTACAACTTGCTCTTCTCTCTCTCTTCTTGGAAAAGCAGCTCAGCAGTAATCCTCACAGTTTATTCTGCATGCCTTGAGCTGCAGTATGAGAAACTCTTTTGTGGCATTTTCTTAGCCGAATTTTTGTGACTCCTTATTGCAAAAGAAATGRCCCTGTCTGTGGAAAAGCCAACAATCACTTGGGTTGAAATCATAGATAKATGTTTTACCAGAGCTAGGAATGGAAGACTGATAAAAAACACAACCCAAAACAACCTGGTTTTGGCCTCTCTTTTGCAGTAGAGGCATCAGGGAATCCTTTACTTTCCTCATTGACATAAAAGTCCATTTAATGATGCAATGCAAAAGGTGAAATTTATTCTGGAAGATGTCTTAGGGTGCCCTGTTTTCAAGTGTCCCCTTTAGATGCAACCCTAGACCAACTATTTAGAATTCTCAGAATTCTCAGTCAGAAATAGTCTTGTCTGTTTCTTGTAGTAACTCCATGTCAACCTTCCTACTCAAAAAAGTATCAAGATGTTAATCTTTTCAAAAGGCAAAATTCATGTTACATTTCAAAATGACTGCTTTCACTTTCCCTCCTCACTGTCCCACTGCAACAATCAGATCACAGAAGATAAGCAGTACCTTGTGATCGATTGGGAGTGTCATATCACACTGGCACATCACAATAAAAAATATCTCCAACTTCCCTTCACCCTTAAAAGTTGCATGATCTTGAGTTGCAAATAAGTTTGAAACCACTGCAACCAGTACATTGTGACTCTGTGAGCAGGAATGAAGGTTAAATTCAAAGGCTAAATTATTTATTGCAAACTATTTGCTTAGTTCTGGCACTGAAGAACAGTGGAACAAATGGAATTGTTAGATGCAACACGTATTAGGAACAAAGGCTGAAATCCCATTTCTGGTACTCCATGCTTAAATTTCCCCTGTGCTTTAAGAACTGCAGTGTTAGCTTTTCTCTCTCATTAAGCTGCCTCTCTTCTATACTGAACCTAACTTCTATTTTTTTTCCATTTTCAGTTTACCTAAAAATCACACATTCTGAAACATCCAATAGGTATAATGGTTGAAAACAGAAATGCTCTATGAAGCAGTGAGTACATTTGTACAGACTGAACTGTCCAGGGAGGTTATCTCACACTACCATGACAATACACCATGGAAGCTATAACTCATTCAAAATCTAGAAAATTCATCTGCTTGTCACATTGCAGGGAAACTCCAGTGAGCATGGACACAACTCTGGAAAGATGGTGAGCAAAGACTGGGAACCCCCATCACCAGCAGCCCTGCACCCACACTCGTGGTCCATCCCACCCTTTTCCATGCAGTGTCAGCCCAGCCCAAGGGAGCTGCTGCTGGATCCTGAACGTGGCTCCTCCCCAGCCAGGCACCTGTTGGGATTTTTAGCTTGTCAGAGTGACTTTGAGAAAAGGTATAAAGTCTCTTTTCTYWKYTCGGCGCTTGAAGAAGGAGTCAGAGCTCTTCATTTCTCAGTCTCAAGGTTGTTTATTGTATTTTATCTATAAAAATTTTCTCTTGCCCTGCCGAGGTCTGTCCAGCAGGACAGTTCCAGGCACATTGCCTGTCTCTGGAGTGGTGTTATGTCTTTATGCTAAAAACTACGTATACAATGCTTACAATTACTGTYTAATACTTATCACTTATGTTCAACAGTGAGCTTCTACTCTAAACCAATCTGTAAGTGCCAACATCACAGCAGARGATGGAGGCCAAGAAGAAGGAGAAAGGCTGGACACGCTTAGTTCTCTCTATCTTGCCTCTTGAACCCCCATACCAGAAACTTTAAAATCTACTTTTCTACTCTGTGATAACTGCACTATTATTCTACTTAAACTTTTGTGGCTTGCTGGTCTTCATATAAGGTTGGTAGTTTGCTTTACAGGTCATAACCAAAGCACAGGTGTTTTGGGCTCTSTGCCAGRGTCTCTGAGCCCCTTGGCAGGGGTCTTGACCGTCTTGGACAGCCAGAGGGATGTTCTGGGTTCAGGAACCCACACCTTGGAGCTGGGCTGTGCTCTCCAGCTCAGCAGGACCAGCAGAAGGCACAGAAACATTTCTGCAGGCTCCTAGGAAGCAGGAGGTACACTAGGTCACTCCAACCCTTCTTTCTGCTACTTATGAAGCTTTAATGCTCTGTGTTATTTTTATGTACTGCCTCCACATCTCACAGCCAGGGGAGCATTGCATTTTAGTCATTTAGAGCCGAGCTCTTCCCTCGCTTACACCCATGCAACTCATGGCCCTGGGAGACAAAGATAGCTGCCAACAGAGTATCGTTCAAAGTTCCATTTCTTAAAAAAAGCCCACCAAAATAAATAGAAGGATTTCGCAGCAAATGAAATGTGGTCAGTCAAGTAATACTGAGCCAAGATTTGAGGGAGTTAGGAGCTAATTTGCTGTGATACGGTGCATTATGACCACAGTAGACTACAGATGCTACAGCAARCTGGGTGAGTTCTCTAGTTACTTCAAATTCATGAAAATAAGCCACGTTTCTCCACTTTGGCATAAAAATGGATTCTTTCCTCCTCCAGTTCTCTACAACAGTAAGTAGTCATAGTTACAAAGCTAGATTTCTTGTGGAATTGCACATGAGTATTACTAGACATCTTGTCAGTTAAGACATCTGAAATCCTATCCTGAGGATCCTCAGTTACACCAACAGCTTTAGAGATAAGATCTCAGGTGTCCATTCTGACTTTCTACTTAGGGAAATATCCCATTAACCTCAATGCACTTTTTTCCCCTTTTTCTTTTTAAAATACATTTACCAAACAATAAAGATTCTAACAATTACAGGAGTTTGTACTCCCACTTACAAAATTATTTTCCCACCTTTTTTAGAATAGGCTTCTTTGCAAAGAAAGCCCTCAAATATTAACATTGCTGCTCTAGGCTGTGTGTGAGTTTGTAAMAAAGTCATGGTTTGGTTCATACAAAAACAATCTTTGGAAATGTCCTTAGCTCTGTTTTCAGGACATTCTTACTGAKAAGTGTTGCATATCCAAAGGCTTGAACAAAGCCTTAGATCGATGTTCTTTTAGCTCTTCCCAAGACTGAGACATTCACATCTATTTTCTAAACAATTGCTGCAGGTTAATGCTGCAGAACAAAGGTGATGGGAAGGGGGGCTGCTCTCCCCTGAGAGCTACCCAGAGTCCACACCAAACTCTGGAGGTATGAAGCCAAATACCTTCTGCCTCAGATTAGCAGATGTGTGCATGGAAAACTATTTTTTTCAGCTCAGTGGTTATTGCTGATCTCTTCAGTGCTGGTTGCATACTGATGTGGCCAAAAAGCAGAGCTGTCCGTTTCCTGCTAGAGCTACTGATGCAAAACCCTGAAAATGCTAAACTGAGTTAATTATACTGTTGCTCTGGTGCCATCATCTCCTGTTTATTCACTTATGGTGCAATCTGGCATAGTACTGGAATTCGTTCCAAATTATGACAGCCTTTACTTTCATTTTGGTCTAAAATTCCCAGTTTCAAAGAAATAAYTTGTAAATTTGGTAGATTTTCATAGAAGATATGTTCTGTGATTCAGACATTTATTTTCAGGGTTTTCAAACATTTCAGAGCTCAGGAATAAATTAACAAGAAATTGAAAACATTCAGAATTCCCCAGCTGAAATTATTATAATATTTTAACAAGTTTGGAGTGTTTTTTTCCCAGTGCTTGGAGTGTTTGTAGCACAAGTCAAACATATTTATAGACTCATAGAAACTGTGTTTGTAAGAGACCCCTMTGGGTGTCTCAAGACCATTTTTCTGCTCTGAGCAGGTCTTTTACCAGCCTGAAAGAAGAATTGCTGTGCCCTTTCTTAGCTGAGCAAACTTGCAAACTTCCAAAGATGGAGATTCTGTAGGTTTTCTGAGTAATTTGCTCTGGTCTCAAACAACAGAGCTTGTAACAGAAGTCAGATGTATTTATACTGCTACACAGGAGTGGTAATAATCCCATAAATTTAGATGAAGATACTTAGATAGTGTTTGTTGAAAAGAGACTTCAACCAGAAAGAATAAATAAACAATCAACCAGATCCCCCTCCCCCTGCAAACCAGCTGGATAGTGGGGGTCACTTCTAAGTGCAAAACAAAGGTGATCACCACCCTCCAAGCAGTTCTGCTTGTTTTATTTTGATTTAGCATCCAGCCTAGACCAAAATCTGCACTTAAGAGGTAAATTTTACTCTCACAGAATTGTAATCTCTAATGAAAGTAAGAAACTGGACTGTGCCAGGYTATTTGTAACTACATTGACATTTCTGCAGTACTTTGACCATAGCAGTCTATCTTATTTCAGTATATAACATTCTGCCTTTTCCTTGACTCAACAGTCAATTCCTCTTCTTCTGAATACTTTTTCTGCATCTACAATAGAAAATTAATTCCAGCATAGAACTGGCTGTATGCACTGATGAAAAGATGCAATTCTTATGTATTTACCCACTCTAAGAWTGTGCACATTTATATCCACATATTTGTGTGTATATCAACATGGATCTGGAAATAAAATTGGTAATATAGAGATAGATATAAATAAACATAATTATATTTGCTAGGTAGTAATTGTAACAGAAAATACACATTAATTTATAAAAGATTATCTAAATATTTAATTATGGAAAGACACACAGTCATTTTAAAATACTCATTTCCAGCAGTCAGAGAGTTTTTTTTTATTGTTTCCTTTTCTTAGCTCCTCTTTCTTTCTCTCTTTCTTCCTAGTTTCCTCAGATATAAGAGAGCTGTTCATGCCTCCCAAGTGCATTGAGTCACATTCTGAAATCACCCACAAACTTGTATTAGGTATCCATAGTCATTAGGTGCCTCTGATGGAACTATAATGAGATGGCACTAACTGATGGATTAGACCTTCTACTCAAGATGAAGTGACTGCAGTAATCTTTGAGGTGAAATGTGCCACAAAATAACACAACACTAATGATATTTCAAGATTAAATGTGTCTTTGTGCCCCACTGAGCAAAATATACTGATTCATTAATAACAAACTAGATTGCTACCAAATGCATGCTACCAGCACAGAGTTTATATTGCCTATTCAGTATTCATATGTTTGAGTAGATACACTTTTGAAGAGATTTTAGGTAGTTAATGTTATTTAGGATGTTATTTACTCTTTATACCTCAAAATGCTGAAGGACTCCCCCAACTGAACAATGTTATCAGCTCTCATGCAGTTACCTTAAGACTTCTAGGGGCACATTCTGCACTGGTGCTAACCTGGGGACCTTGGTTTTCCTCTCTCCATGACAAATCCAATTGCTGTCTCAAGAGAGAGCAAGCATGATGTATCTTTCCCATAGGGTTGTATTTGTCCTTTCTATGAAAATTCCATGACACCACACTCAGGAGGCCATAAGTTTGCACAGTGAATGRTGGGAGAATTACAGCTATGAGGATAGCTGTATTCATTTTCTCAGACTCTATTTTTTCTTTCAAGAYCTTTCAGTGAGAAATCTGAAACTAATGTCACACATAACCTAAATGCAACTGCATTATCTCTTCAACACATTGTAACACAGAAGTTCTGCTTATTCCTATGGATATTTCTCATTAAGTTTGTCCTTTTAAGATATAAATATTGTTTTGCCACACCTTACCTGACACCTGAATGCACATTTTGACCTAAGTGCTACAGGCTTCACGCTGACAAAGTTCTCTCCTTGCAAAGTTCTTTTCAAAGAGCTTTTGGGTCAGGTTTTATGCTTGTGACCCATGAATAAAAGCTCTCAGTGCTTCCTGTAACATTTCACTCAAGGTTAATCATTATATAGTATGGAGACACCTGAGAAAAAAGACTCCCCTGCCTATATACCCTCCAGAATACTTTAAATGCCAAAATCCTTGTATTCTTCATCAAACTCCCTAATTACTTAATTAAAGCTATAGTATGTGTCTAATAAGTTACTGCAGAGATTTAATTTGCAATAATTAAAACACAGTGAAGCTTTATAACCTGATACACCTTAGAATATCTTCTTTTCCATCSCCTTTCTTAACTCAAAAAAATCTTCTTGTCTTTTATTTTTACTCATCATATCTTAGTTTCCTTGATGGTACCTGCTGCCTCAGCATGTACTGAATTTGCATAACATTGGCTTCTGTCCCCTGAACCTCAATGCAATCCAGCACTGGTTTCAGCCTGCCAGCATCACCACCAGCAGGACACTGATAGGCATTTTCAGACCTAGGTAGAAACAGATAAGAAGATCATAAGCTTGAAGCTTGCTCTCTACCTGTCTCTTCCTGACCTTGCAGTAGAGGTCTTCCTCAAGATCTGAGACTCTCCTGCTCTTGACAACCAATTCAGGAGAGCCCTGCCTGGGTTTCACACCTGTGGCAGACATTGACCACCAGGCAAATGAAACCATTTCCAATTCCTCTGCTCCCCAACATATACTGAGGTAATTACCAATCTAAAGGATCAAAGGGTTAATTGAAAATCATAGGCTCTTTCAGATGGTATCAAGCCTGCAATTCTCCAGAGCATCCTGAAATAGTAATTACTCAGTGAGCACTTTTCCTTGTGCTCTCACCCCCTGAGGGTGACCTTACTGTACAAAAAACCGTCCATCTCTTGTGTGCTTTGTGCATCTTCCCCATGGATTATGCATTTTATGTAATAGGATGATTAATTCTTCATCCCCACATCAGGGAAAAAGGGTTCCTTGAAGAGGCAAAGTAAAAGGATTGGGGTGATGCAGTCATCTCTGAAAGAGACTTTCATGAGGCTCTGCTTTTCTTTTGTGCTTTGAGATGGTGTTATTTAAATGGACTTGTTGCTGGCAAGTGGGAACAGAGCAGGTTTGTGCATACTATTTGAATATAATTGATTTTCAATTTGTCTCCTCAGTATTTAGTGCATGCTGGGCATTACTTGGTATGCTGTACTCTGTATCTGCTCTTCATTCCACTTTTACCTGTTTAGAAAGCTACAGTGCATCTGGCTCTGGTATTAAAAGATAGTCAGCATTACTGATGGATAGGAAATTCAGGACCATGTAAACTGTAGCTGTTGCATTGGATTTAGTGCCTTTGAAGATATCCTATTCCTGTGTGCCCCAGCTCACCTTCCACTTTTCCTGAACATTTAGCCAAGAGTTTCATTCATGGATATTCCTACTTACAGTCAGAGTTCTGTCTCAGTTTGGGAACACTGTCTATAACCTTATCTCATAAAATTAAAGGAGCAGATAGAATTTGGCATCTACATTTGCATATTTATAAGTAGCCCAAATGTCAAGATCAATGTCCTTTCCTGTCTTTGAGCAGCAGAAAATTTGTAGGTTCCATGTTGGTGTAGGAAATGCTGATTCTGTACACAGATCAACAGGTGAACCGACCCAACTTGTTCTTTCCTTGCATGGTCCCAGAAACCCATCATTTCTTTCATAATGCTTGAGATAAAATCAATTGTTTGTCCTGGGTCACTCCCTGCTGTAATCAACACACCATTATTTTTTTYACCCTTCTCCAGCTAACAGTACATCTTTAGTGAATCAGCATACTCTCAAACCCTAGAACTGTTGTAAGACTACAAAATTCCTGATGAATGCTGCTGATAGAAGATCCTGCAGATAACCATTCATTTCAAAGATACCAAATATACTTGCTCTAAACAAGTTCTTCTGCAGGTGCTATCATAGCTCGACTGTCTCCAATATCTTAAACTTACTGGCATTTCCAAATGGTAACTCTCAATGCAGGGATGTCTGAGCAGTAAAAAGACTTTTTAATGTGATGGRGGAAATCCACAGCAGAACGAGAGCTTTAGTTTAGATCTCCTGATCCTCATTGCAGCCCATTAACCACTACTCCTATAAAAAACCCCAACAAATCCCAAAAAGTACAATGTACAAGTAGAGGACTACATACATGATGAGTGAATTATCAGTGTCTRGTAAAACCATTGGAAATTTGTTGTGCTAACTCAAGTAACTTATCTTATTAAACCCTGGGGCCCATTCACTTTTTCTTAGACTAAATTACCTTTTTCTTTCTGATTTATTTTGATGCAGTTTATTTTTTTAAATTTAATTTTGGTACAGAATTGCGAGGAGGTAGCTAGTGCATTTATAGATGCATTACAGGCAACAAGGGTGACACATCTGTTCTATCTCCTTGTCCCCACATCTGGGAAATCTCTGCATTCTTCACCTGGCATGACTTACCACATGACACAGCTCARTGCAGATAAACACACAGAAATGGGAGAAGAGTTCTTGGTTTGTCACATCAGCTCAGTGTCAGCATTTCACTCAGCCAGGACCTACTCTGGGTAGATTCTCCCTGTTACACTTGAATCAGGCATCTCTGAGCAGTCCTCACTTCAATTATTGAAAGAGACCACTCACTAAAACTCAGGAACACAAAAGCCACTTTGGGCAATGTCCACCTTTGACATGTGTCCATTGTGTAGAGTTAAGTGCAGGTCACATTTCACCATGTAAACCTCAYTGTATTTATATATTGCATTTAAAGCTTGTTTAGAGCATCTTCCAGACTTTCCATTAAAAATATCATTTGAATAAAAATATAATTTTGAATTCAAATATCAAAATTTTGGGTGGACATGTACAGATCCTTTTGGATTTTACTTGAGAACTTTTGAAATATATTATTTTCACGTCATGACTTCCACTTTCATAAGAGAACACAAAGCAGATAAAAGAGTGGCTAGTAAGCAAATCATACCTTCAGGTTACACTGAAATAAGTTTTCAGGATATAGTTATGAAAAAACCCATGASATTTCAGATTTTTTAAAATTCAAAAACTCATGAGCTGTTTTAAATGTTGGTACCCCTGTGATAGGCATTCTGGGGTTTTTTTTTCAGTTCTTGTATGGATACTAGGCTGAAAGGTTACAGTAAGTAAAATATTAGGCCAAATAAATGAAGGTGACTTTTTGTGAAAGCAATGTTTTGTAAAAAAGCATTGTTAGGAGTTTATCATGGGAAGAATGTTTGGTGTGAGGACAATTTGAGGAAGCTCGTGTTCATCATTACTGTAGCCTGGCCAAAAAAGCTGCCTTAAAACTTCTGAGCTCAGCACGCCAAAYTGYGCTCATATGGCAGRCATTTCYAGAGGTAYRGTAGAAGAAAGTCTCCTGATGAAAAACATGAGCTGAGCACTAGTTTGAGCCACTTTCATAGGGAGCTGTGAGCAGTGCAGGAGTGCATAAAATTGACTGGGTCCCATTTTCAAAGAGAATTCAGGAAATGGSCAAAGAGCTCTTGGCAAACTTCTTGTTTGGTTAGGGACCCAAAACTGCAGACACAGGCTCCTGAGCACAGGCTTAGCTTTGACAGAYCAAGTAATTCAAAGGCAAGACTCCATTGACAAGCCTGGAGACAAGTATGTGCTCAATCCATTGCAGACATGCAATTAAGAGGTCTGTGCTATGGTATTATGGTCCAGACACAGATCTTCTAAGAACAAATACAGTTTTATGATAGGAATGCTCATAAAGAAGACAAATTTATAGGAACATTATTAGCTGAAAGGATGAGGCATAATTTACCTTATTGTTGTGAACCTTACCTTRTTGTTATGAAACTTCTCTAAGGCTGTAGGGACCTGAAGGAGTTTAGAAGTTTTGTTYTTGAAGCTTGGTTCTAGTGTCAGGGTAGTCTCTGTCCTCTGAGTGGGATTCTTCATTACAGAGTGAAAAGTAAAGTAAATTTTCTCATCTAGAAGATTTTTATATGATGTGTTCAGTGTTATAAGCCTTCATTTTTATTTTGTTGGGTGCAAAGTTACCTTTAAAACTTTCTTCCAAAAAAAAAACCCAACGGAAGATGCGGTCCTATGAGTTTGGGGGACATCGCTAATTCATCTGAAGAGGAGTCACAAAAGTTCAAACTGAGGCCCTATACATAAGAAGCCTCATGGCTGCTAAATAATTCCCAGTAGACAGTCATGAGCAATATCCATGAGGCCCCATTATTAGTTTAGAAAACCCTTAGTTGAACTCTAATTGCAGTTCCAGTCATTAATTGCAGTAGTTAACATTAAGGACAGTAAAAGCTCAATAAAAGCTTTTCCATTCATACATATGATGCTTATAGTGGAATCAGGTACTTAAAGAGCCATACCTGTGGATTACATTTGAAGGAAKAGCATTTTTCAAGTAGTGCTCACCTTGTATGTTATTCTTTGATATTTTCAGAAAAACAAATCATAGCTATGAGATGAAGGAGGCTTCTTATCACACTRCTATCATGGTAGAATTCATCTTTCTGTTTGTTCCTATCCTATAATGTTCCACCACCTATAATGGTGCTACATTATAGTTTTTTTTAGTTAAYGGAGTATGTAATCTTCTGGGACCACTTGGTTGTTCTTCATTTCAGCAAATAATCATGATTATGACAATGATTGTAATAGGAATTGAATTAATCATAATTTGAACCAAATGCAAAGCCAGGGAAGAAAACAGCTCAACKAAGAAAAAACCAAAAGAACCCCAAATTTGTTGCATAAGTTATGCAAAATTGTTCAMACAGATGTGCAAAGAATAAAATGATGGAGATGATCATATCTAATGAAGTTATTATTACATTTTAAAAAGCATAGCCAAACACCAAAGAAATCACATACCACATTAAATGAATAGACATAATCARTTTAGTCTATTTATTTTCAGAAGCATCTTAAATTTAGAAATAGTCCACTGTGGATAATGAAGGCATCAGCCAGTATTACCACCAGAACGAGCAGGTAGTGTGTCATGTTGGCTTGTTCTTACTTGAGAGAAATGCATAAATATCTATGAGAATATGATTGCAGAACCCATAGGGTGATATTAAAAAGACAAATTTAGAAATGAAGGTGTTAGGAGGGAATTTTTGCAGTGGTGATTATCCATATTTTCTTCCTAGTGAAAAAATTTGGTTTATTTCAATGGTAGCAAAACCAAAGTCCATATGTAACAAGTCTCTTTAAGGTATTTTTAGTTTCCCCAGTAACATGTAAGTCCTCCCATTTCTTTAGAGAAACAATTATGTTAATTCTAATGTCCCTCTAAAATTCCAACTGGATAATTGCATTTTTTCTACTTATACCATGACACAGTTGTGACAAGAAGAAGTTTCATTCACCTGCCATCTCAAACTATCATGTAATTTTGCTGCTAGTTGCTTGTTATGTCTCACTGCAGAAACAGTTGCACTTCAGAAAGGATTAAAAAGACTCCTGGACATTTTTTGTASATATATGTATATAAGTGACCTTTAAATTATATTGCTGTTAGATTATTTTAATTAGCTCATAATTCTGAAAAAAAAATCTGGTTCTTTRGAGGCTGGGATGACTTAGGAAATGGAATTTTTTCCTCTTTGAAAAATCTGAGTGAAATACCATGTGCAATAGGAATTCATAGGCAGATCTCAGCTAGTCGTAGAAAGATGAAGTATACAGTCTTGCTTTTATTCAGCTTCTGTGGGAAAAATATGGGAACAAAAGTATTTTTCTCTAGTTTTAGTTCTCAAATTCACRTTCAATAAAAAGATATAACACCTTTTTACTCCATTAAAAAAACACCTTTTTTCCTTCAGGCCTAGGGCATTAAATATTTTCAGATTCATCACTGCAAAATAAAGCAAGTAAATCCTTCATTAAAACTGATTCACACWGTGTMAGAATATAATGTCATAAAATCATCTTTTCACCTACTCTCTTGAGAGTGAGYTCTGGTCCTTCCAGGCAGTGTTGTCTCTTTTCCTTGATATCCAACAGCTTCCTAAAAAACATGTCACTTAAGTGGAACACTTTTGTGCCATTCAGGAACCTTATTGACTGTAAACTAGAGATGAAATGGACATAGGAACTAACAGTCCAAATTGATACAGCATTCATTATRTACTTCAGCTTAGTATTAATTATCTATATCATTCCCACATGGGGATTGCTAYCTATACAGTAAACTTATTTCCTTCTTAGCTTTCCGTGTTTGTAATAGAACTGTACATACTATTCTATTGTGCTAATAGCACAATAGAATAGTATTGTAGAATTGTATAGTAGAATTGTAAATACCATTCTATTGTGCTAATAGCACAAAAACTCTATTTTCCTGCAATTTACAGAGCAAAGTGTTGAGTTGGGAAAATCTCTGTCATGATCYGGTGACAGGGTAACATCTATTTTCTGTGCATTTTTACAGAAGCCAAGATTCAAATRAAAGCACATAAAAAGCAAGTTCTTTTCATTACTGCCTCAGGTTATACCATGATAAAATATCAGCTGAATTTTTCTTCTGATAATCCATGACAGTTTTGCCTTGGGCCTGCCTACAGAGATGATGAACCACTGTCTCTGCACAGTGTGGGCATAAGCAGGCACTAGTAGTTCCCTGTGTACCTAACACCCACCCTGGATAAGGCAAGGCTCTCATTTGTTTGTCTTGGCCTGAAGAAAAAAAAAAAAGCAAGACCTTGAAAGCATTCTGCTCTGACTATATAAATAATTCCAATGATTTTGGGATCTGACTATATAAATAATTCCAATGATTTTGGGATCACACGATTTAAGAACTATGGGAGCCCTAACTTAGAGAACATCTGACTGTTTGGATATCCAGAAGATCTATGGAATCAGTGTGGGCTGCAGCATGGATTAAAGTCATTCTTAGTCATTCATACAGATATAGCTCAAACACTGCCTCAGGTACAAAACTTCTATGGTGGGCACTAGTTTAAGTTTTTAGGTCTCRTACAGACAGAACATGTGTAAAGGCCAGTTTGAATATAGTGCTAACCTGGACATGTAACTGCTGAAAATATATTTGTGTTGTATTGGTAAGGAGTGTGGTACAACAGGACCCAATCTGCAGAGCAAAAGTTTTGAKGATGCAGAGCAGCACCCACTAACGCTCTGACCATGGTCTATTTTGGAGTAATTCTCTTCTAGGCCCTGGAATGAGCATCTGTTAGTACTTAGAGCACACTCAGGGCTCTCCCCATGCCCAACTTTTGATTTCATTTCACCCACAAGGCATTTAGTTCAYGTGCTCAAATCACTCTACAATTGATTACAAATGCAGGAAAGGAGGGGCAGTCAGAARGTTTGCTTAGAAATTTGTTTCTAACACCTGAGAAAGAAAATAAAATGGTGATAATGCAGATGTGCCCACCATTGATATCTACACAGATGAAGACTACATTTGTCCATGTATTTTGGCCAAACCCTAAAAGTTAATATCTTGGATGGCCCGAGAAAAGGCTCCTTTCCTAYTGATGCCATTGAAAAGCCAAACTTTCAAAGCTATCTTAGATTGTTTCTCATTCATGAGCCTGAGAGGCAAAACCCTGCTGCCACTAAAGTCAACTGAAAATTTCCCACTGATACTCATGCAGCTAGAATTTTGCCCAAGATTTGTGTAAACACAAGATWACACTTTCTTCAGCAATAAAAACTGGAAAAGGCTGGATCATGACATGTTTTTTCCCTATGTGGTAGGCGGCTGGCTGGCTGGCTGAGGACACCCCAGGTGCCTCAGCAGGAAGGTGCTGCAGACTGGCAGAGGCTCTCGAGATTTGCCTTAGACTTTAGGGGTAATTCACATCCCGGTTCCCAGGCACAGCAAACAGCACTGTGCTCAGAATCCCAGAGTCCCAGSATTGAATTCAACTCTGCTTGGGTACTCAAGCAAGTCACCTCAGCTTCTGGTCCCTTCACTGCCMACCCTGTATCTTGGTGATTTCAGCTGTAAGACCAACTGTGTAAGGTCACTYTCCATGCCTCTGTGGGAAAGAACAGCAGGGAGCTCTGAACATGGCTGGTGCTGACCTGAAACAAATACCAGCATCAAAATAGGTTGTTCTCTGAGAGAATTGCTGTTCCTGCCTCTCCTCTGAGCTTCCTCTGAAGTTTCTCATCTTGCAAGAAATAGAGGAAAATAACCTGTCACCCAGGAGAATCATGTTTTGTGAGACTTATCCATTCCTTATCAGTGTTGGCACTTAACTTATGTTAACTGAGCAGTGATCAATGGTAGTGGAACTTCATGGAAGCTGCCAGTTGTATTGCACAATTTTACTTSAAAAGTTTTCTGGAACTGTATTTACTTGATATCCTACTTTTCTTTCCTCTTCTTTTTCTTTAACAGTTTTTATTCACATGTGAGTTTCTGGCAGTTTCAATATGTTAAAACCCATTTAAACAACATTAAACTGGAGAATTCTCCACTGTATACATTTAATTCCAATTACCCTTATTCCCTTGTTATCTGTTGGTTATAATATGAAATTTGGCATATTAAAGAAGATATAATTTTCTCAACAGCTGTAGAAACTGTGATAATTAAAGGAAAAATTAATCTGTTTTATTTTGATGTTTYCTTAATCATATTGCAAGTATGAGAATTTTCTTATCGAGGTAAGAAGTCATCAATTCTCATCTGTCCATCTATCTATCTATATATACCACAGCATCACACTTCTCTGAGCACCTTCCCAAAATGAAAATATGGAAATAATCTTTATCTCTTTCTTCTCCCCTCAGCCTGTAGAAGAAATAGATTGCCTGATTTTAAAGTCAACAAGGACCACTAGGTTATTTAGTAGGAGATCCTTGATCAAGCCTTACATCCAGGCATGCCTTTATTGAACACAAGGATGTGATTTCAACTCAGGCAATTCCAGACAGGCAGTCAGTTTTGATATGAAAGCTCCAAGAAATGAAAAATTCAGCACTTCTTTCAGCAGCCTCTTCCAGTGCATGCTGAGCACCCGTGTGCCTTCCTTCTGCAGGAAGGATTTGAATCCGCAGGTTTAACTTCTAGGTGCTTGYTCTTACAGTGCCTTTTTCTAGCACATTCTAATTCTCACTAGCAGAGACTTTTTTCTTTTCAGAATGGCATGCACGCCATCAAATAAAAGTTTATGTTGGTCTCCTCTGGACAAATCAATGAGATTTAAATTTCTGTGTTTTCCGTTATCAGAGGRCTTTTGAACCACAGGTGAGATGCATGGAATTTCTTCAGTCATTTTTAAATTATGAGGTCCAAAACCAGACCCAGAAGCTTTTTTTTGCCACAATTGGTACAAGCTGAAGTGGCAAAACCATTTTCCACCTCCAAATACCTGTTTTCTTTTTCATATTCAAGGGCACTAGGCTATTGTCATGGCTTTAGGCTGTGGGTCATGGGGAAGAGTTTTGTTGGCACTATTCCTAAAATATTTGCAGTCTATTTGCACAGTCATCTACTCACCTTTAGCTGTGAAGGACAGATTTCTACTACTCCAGCCACTAATTTCTAATAAATATTCTATCAAGCCCAGTTCCCATGRAAGATGTCATATATTGATTCTTACTATGCAGGGCACTTTAATCTCTAGAGGAAAACTACAAAGAAAACTCAGTTCAGGCAAACATAACTCTTATGTRCTTACAGAGATGAGCATACAGTAAGCCAGTGTGTCTGGATTCATCACTGGAACAGGTCACCTCGCTTTTTAAAAACAAGTGGTGTGAATGCCTCCAAAATTATAATTAAAGAAACATTGACTGGTCTTGCAGATATTGACCTGAGCCTTTCTCCTCTTTCAACTTTCAGTCAATATATTGAGTATACAAATATTTATCTATATCAGTACCATTCATTAAAAGCTACTTACAGTATACTTCTACAACTAATTAATAGCTGGTTTGAGTAGATATCTTATAATATTACACAAAATAAAGATAATCAGTCATTCTTAGGAGACTGCAAGTAAGAGAATGTCCTTAAAGATAAKTTTAATTCCAGTTAAACAAGATGTATTTTAAGTGTTCCCTTATACATTCATTTGACATCCAAATCTCTGGAGAACTTTTTGTTCTTTTCCTACTATGCTCAGCATCCATTTTACTTCCCCTCTGGTCATTCATTACAAAGAGAAATTGGATTGCTGTGCTCAGACACCACTGCTGCAGCACTACCCCAAGCTATCTGTTTCTTCAGGGTCTAGGTTCAATTCCAGTTGTTTACTGACTTCTCTGAGTTTCTCAGAACACCTGCTTATGGCCAATTGCTGGCTGACTGCACTGTCAGCTGGAGGTCTGGGTCTGGAAAGGGCAGCAGAAAGCCTCTCCCTGAGAGTAAGCAGCCCAGCAACACCACAATTACATTAAATTCTACTGTGAATTCCATGAATAGTTAATAACAGGCTCGATTTTCTTTCCCTAGTTGGATGATGAACAGAGCAGCATATTGAAAAAAAAGCCACATTCAAGGATAAAATATATTTGGTGTCTTACTTATCACAGTAGAGAAAGAAGAAATGAAAACTGCATTTACCTTTCTCTGGATTGCAAATTTTTATATTGGAAGATTTTCACTCCCTAAAAATCTCAGTACAAGAGACTATTTTTCACCTAGTAGAAATATCAGTACTGAACAAAACCTAATGCAAATGAGGTCAGTATTTCCTTACCACTTGATAATTTATCCTTAAAGGGCTAGAAAAAGTAGTGTTTGCAATGCTTAGGCATGCCTACATTACAGTAAAGGAGATAGARATTCCATTTTCTTTTGCCACTGCTGATAAGATCCAAGAGAATTAATCTGTGGAGAGACACATGAATATCGCACCTTCCAAAGGCAATCACTTTTACTGAGAAAAGTTGTTATAACAAAAGTTTTCTACTTTCAAAGTGTGAAATCTGCCTTCGTCTGCTCATATCTGAAAAGAAAAAATAAAACCACTGAMTTACCAGAGAGGTATTACTGATTTAGTATAACAACATTTGACTTTGGACACTTTAGCACTTCAGAAAAATTTCCTTAATTAATCACACAAGTCCTACTCCAGTTGCTAAATCAATGTACAATCCATTGCACAGCTTGATCAAAACAAGACACACAGCACTTGTTAGGTCTCACATGCAATTCATCGACATTGAAGGGCCCTCCCAGGTATTTCACTGAGATGTCAGATATAACTTCATAGATGCACTTTGAAATCAAGTTTTGATCCCAAAGCAAAAAGAGAAGTCATAAAGAAAACAAGACATTTTCTTTATAGTCATCAGCCTTTCCTGGAGACTTGGAAACAAGTCCTGGAAGCTTTTCTTTTGGCAGTTTGATTCTCTGCTGCAAGGAAATGGTATTAATGTATTAAGGGCAAAGGAACAAATGGGAGTAAAACCTCCAAGAAAAATTATTCATTTTCTGRAGGGCACCATACCTTCTTTCCATTTTGTTGCTATTTTTTTTACAGTGGAACAGTTTCAGCCTCTGAAGGAGGAGATGCAGTAACTTAGGCTGCTCAGAGGAGTAAGGGGACCTTATCTACCAGGTGTGCTGTGACCACTGGCTTGTGCAAAACAGGCTGMAAAGCAGTTTTAAAGCTGTTACACTCCTGCTGGCAGTTTTGTCCCCTGATCTTGTGTTGCCTTTACAGTTTGACTATGCAAAGAGTGTGAAATGTCATCAATCAAGTCCTAGTCTTTCTTTGCACATCTCTACTGTAGTAGGAGAAACTAGACAAACTGTGTTGTGAAAAAAAGAAGCAGTTGTGGAATTGTGGGAGTTCTTTTTAATTAGCTACTCTATTCAATAGTGGTATCTTACTGGTATCACCTAAAAGAACTAAAAATAATGGAAACAATTATTTGAAGAATCTAAACCACATAGATATAAGTCCAGAAGCAGCAGTGTAAGAAAGTGAGATTTCTTCAATGAKGATATGGACAGTTAAGAGAGAAGTATTTAACTATTCTTAACTTTTCATTTAAATAAAAGAATGAGCTTTTTTATGTTAAAATCATGCAACAAAGTTAATATTTTCTATTCTTTAAAAAAAATCACTGTATATATTTTAAAAAATATAAATCAAGTAAATATATCACTGGCTTTTCTGTCAATGAGTTTGTTTACCAGTAATAATCTTTATGTTAATCTGCCTGAAGTCAGGTGAAAACTATTAGAGGCCAGAAAGAACATTTATACATTTATATCCATGAAACAAATCAAACTTTCATAGTAGACTTTGCAAAGTAAGATGAAAAAGTTGAGGGACTTTTTACTCATTAACAGAAAAGAAACCACTTCTGACATGTAAAAGTGCCATTTCTGTGTCTCTTGCTTAAGATGTGTAAACAACAAAGTGATCTTGATTTTCCCGCTGTTTCTGRTAGAAATGAAAGCAAAGTGGCCAATTTGAGTCATTTTGTGTCTTTCAGATGAATAGCTGTGAGCTACATCCTTTGAGCCAGACAAATGATCTGAGACAGTTCCCAAAACGTATGATTATATRTAAGCACTTGCTTGCTTATAATGATTCAGTCAAGAACAATTGTAAATGCTTTTATGAGTTCTGCAAAGCTATTAACCTCAGCAGAATACAAACCAGTCTTTTTCTCAAGTGTYATAGTTCTGAAACCCCTCCAACAACTCTTGTCTATAATATGATGAGCAAGTCTCTGCATATTGGACCACACAGTCTAGAATGACAAAGTTCCAGACTGATGGGCTGCAAGGACAGGGGTGAGCAGTGAACCTCTGTATGGATGAAACTGTTAGGAAACTGAAATGAGTCTAAATTCAATGACARTCTGGTCTGTGGAAGGTCTTTTCTGGTCCTCTTTTCTGGTAAGAGGGCAGTCGTGTTCTGGCAAAAGTTCCTTCAAATTGCCTCAGGATGTAGATTCCAATGCTCAGATTTCTGCAGCCAAGTAGACAAGGACTGTGCAGCATGAAGCTCAACTTTAATTTCAGACTTAATCACAGGGGCACAAAATGTAGCAAAAGACAATGAGACTATCATTACTCCAAGARAAATGTCAAGGAAAGCCTCTCACCTTGCATGTTTGTGTACAGCTGTGAAAAACAAATAGGGAATGTAAAAGGTGATCCAAGAGAAAGGAAATGCTGTTGCTGTCTATATGCAAGATGGACTATTAGGAATGCTAAATGTCAGGATGTAATAGCACAAGCTCCTTTCATTTGTGTCTCTCGTAGAAACCAAAAACAAGAAAAAGAGGAAAGACAACATTGTGTGTGGGAGCATGAATAATGGACTAAATGAAAACAGAGATCATGAACTTATCACAAGATTAGAGTTTCTTAACAGGAGCCACTTATGGAAATGAAGGTGGCTTATGATGGTCCACATTAAAATGTAATGTGGCAAATATTATACACAATGGATAAAATTATATGTATGCATATATATATATATATATAATGGACATAAAAGCATAATTATGCATACTATTTGATGACACATTTGCTACAAAGCCAGTGAGCAGGCAGAAAATGAGATATCAACATGAATATCACTAGTCAATGTGAATGAGAAGAGCTYCCCCCTGACCAGAACTCCTGAGAATGTGGCAGTGGTGCTCTAACCCCTTCCTTATTGAAGAGAAATATAATCCTCAAGGCCATGAACTTCTGCTCTGTGATCAATGATCTCCAGATTCATTATGCAACTTTGCAGAGTTTCAAAAGTCAAACACATGAATAGAATATATATTTAGCTATATTTTTCTCATTTGCAAAAATTTATGAATATTAAGGGTACACACAACTCTTAATATTCACCTACGTAAMAAAATTTTTCTTGTGTTAGGCCTGTGTCATCAATAGCTATGCATGCRGTGAAACTTGAAAAATGATTTTTCCCTGGGCTTAATAAAAAAAGCCCTTGTCTACAGTACAGCATGACCTAAGGAGAGGCAGACTTAGAATGGGAGAACATTTCTATCCAACTTGCTACAATGTTGGAGGCTCGATAAGGCCGCTCAGTGAAGAGTGCACTGTCCCCCAGCCACAGTGAATGATGGAAGAGTGACCAGCAGGAAGCACACAGTGTCTTCCCCTATCATTCCTTTGCCTCTTTGCCTTCATGGAAGTGACTGAGGCTGGAGCCTGCACAGCCACAGACTCTTTTTCCCCCTCCCCTTTTCTTACAGCTCTTCCCAAACTTGATATAACAAAGGCTGGTGCTAGAGTCACCCAGATCAATGACGCTTTTCAAAGAGATTGAGTCAAGCATGTAAAATTCCTGCTGTCAGTCTGCACTTTATAGCTTACATAACCTTGACTGACATATGTGAAGTGGTTTGGTGGGCTGTGATCAACTAGGGATTAGGCTGATTTTGAGTTTCAAGCACAAATGAAGGGGTTGGGTAAGAAAAGTAATTTTTTTTCTGCTTATTTGTGCTTTTTGTGAGTGGAAGTACCTGTCTTGTTTGTAAAGACTGTTTGTAGAAAGCTGCATWTTTACCATTTCTTCCCTGTTGCATAAGAGGCATGGAAGAAAAGGCTTCACTTGCCAGTGTTTTGCTGCGTTTTGAGTCTGGAGCTTTGCTTGACTACTATATTAACCCAGACATTCAACAAATGAGATCCCTCCAGTCAGCAACAGCTCACACACCAAACCCATGTGAGTCAAGCAATGCCTACTCCAACTGCAACTTGAATAAATATACAAAATCTAGCTTAAATATTCTCAGTTTGTGCTCTGGTGCAGCAAAAATGTGTTTACACAAAGGCGTATTCAGCTCCCCAAGAGCTAAGGCTTTCTGGAAGGCATGTTCAGTGTTTCAGTGTTGAAATTCACCCCACCATCCCCTCATCTATTGGTCTGTGTAGTTAGATTAATTCCTGCTTGGTGTTTGTGCCAGAAAACAGTGCATTTGCTACACATTTTGCCATGAAAATATACTTCTGCAGGGTAGAAACACTTTCAACCTGAGCTGCTGGCTCAACTGAGGTTTGTATCATAGAATCATAGAATGTAAAGGCTTGAAAGGGACCTTAAAGATCGCCTTGTTCCAGCCTCTTCTGCCAAGTGTGGGGACACTTCCCACTGGACCAGGTTGCTTAAAGCCCCATCCATCCTGGACTTAAACATTGTCAGGGTTGGGGCATCCAYAACCTACCTGGGCAACCTGTTTCAGCACGTCACTACCCTCAGAGTAAAGAATTTCTTCCAGATATTCAACCTAAATCTCCCCTTTTTTAACTTCTGCCCATTACTCCTTGTCCTGCCACCACAGTTCCTGATGCAGAGTCCCTTTCCAGCTTCCTTGTCGGCCTCCTTCAGATACTGAAAAGTTGCTATGAGGTTTCTGTTTCCACATAAACTTCTCTTCTCCAGGCTGATCAGCCCAAGCTWTTTCAGCTTGACTTCATAGGGGACATGTTCCCATCATTTAATCAAATTCCTGCTGCTCCTCTGGACTTCTCCAACACTTCCTTCTTATGTTGGCAGCACCAGAACTGTACACTGTGCTCCAGGTGGGAGTCTCATAAACAACTGCTCATAAAGCTCATAAAGCTCATAAAGAAAAAATAATCCCCCAGATTTACAGAAACACAGACTCAGAGAATCACATGATTGAGTTTGGAAGGGACTTCTGGAGATCATCTAGCGCAACCACTCTCCTAAAGAAGGTTGAGCAGGTTTAYATCCAGGTGGGGTTTGAATATTCCCAGGGAGGGATATCCAAGCAGTTGCCCACAATCTCTTTGTGCAGCCTGTTCCAGTGCTTGGTCACCATCACAGTGAAGAAGTTTTTCCTCGTATTCAGTTGGAAGCTTCTGTGCACCAGTTTCTGCCCTTTGCCTCTTGTCCTATTGCTTGATACCACGGAGCAGAGGCTGGCTCCATCCTCCAGCCACCCACAGACCTTGAAAACTGAGGTCCCCTCTCAGTTTTCCCTTTTCCAGGTTAAACAGGCCCAGCTCCCTCATCTTTTTCTCACAAAAAAGAGCAGTCATATTTTTCTGTAAAGAATGGTGAAAATATCCCAGAATGACTCAATTCAACAAGTGCTAAGAATGATTGGATGTTGTTAGCACCATGCAGAGACTATTTCTTAAATATCATTTGCCAGATGCAAAATGCAAAAATGTCTAAAATAATCATAATTTTCATAGGCTAAGAATGCTGCCTCCCACTGAGTARGAAACACATGTAGGTGCAAAAGGCTGAAGAAGTTCACAACAGCTGATTTTAGCCCTTTATATACATATRTATTTATATATATTTGAGTACMCAGGCTTTAAATAATCCCAGATTTTATGACCAATATGTTTTTAAGAGAGAAACATAATTGCAGTTTTTTAGTCAAATTAATTTTATATGTACAAGCTGTAACCTTCATTTCATTTGCTGAATGGGTGGGTCATGACTCATTGACATAATCTCTTCAGTCTACCAGCCTGGGTGTCTTCCCTAATGATATTGCTTGTTTTGTGCATTCACAYGGTGACAGCTGAGAAAAATGCTTATTCTTTGAAAGGTCAGTGTACAGCTTAATCTACATCASAGCAATCAGTTTCTGCAGAGCCTTATTGCTGAAACACAGTTTTTAACCTTTTTACATCTCAGCTTTTCAGTCTTCTTTTCACTTACTGCTCTCTGGACTGACACAACAGCTATTTGACATTAAAGTTTGAATCTTCTCTCCAAAATGCTAAATTTGGTAAGGTCAGGAGTATAACTGCTCTTCCTTATCCTCAAGAGTATTTTAATGAAAAACCAGCATTACACAGCTCAGTGCTAAAAGGATTACAGAAATTGCAGAGCACAGCACTCCCAACCCTGTTTTATGCAGAGAATCAAAGCCAAAAGTGGTTTGTTTTGGTTTTTTTTTCATTACAAATAACATTTGCATCCCATCATTACTGGACAGAAGCCCAAGAGGTCTATCTATCTACCCACCTGCAGTATTGTTTTCCTGCCATTTGCCATCAGGCTCTAGTCAATAAGCAACTCAGGGCAGAACAGAACTTGCTCAGTGCAGAGTACACAATCAGCACTGAAAGCAATCACATTAACATTCCTCTGCCTTAAGGCCTTTGGAACAGTATTGTGCTTTTGAGAGTGTTTCATGCTSAATATGCACACACACACCAGAGGAATACACACTCCTGTAAAAGAATACTATTTTGCTGTTGAAAGTTTACTCAAGACAGCTAGAGAAATCATTTGTGTGGGCCAGACATAGATGTGCAAACATCTAATAAGAAAATCAGTAGAAAGGCAGTGAACCACACAGAACCCTACCACATGACTCTACTTGAAATTTATTATGTGAATCAAATAATACAGTTCAAAACCTTTTTACATCGCTTTGCTGTTCTCCCTTGGCACAAGAGAATGAATTAGACAGCTGTCACCTTGTCTGTAAATAATGTTCAAAGCTAATTTCTTTGAAGATGTTCCTTTATGTGCATTTCAGTAAGATGAATGTAGATAATTAAATATTAAGATATTTAAATCAAGTTGAATATAGTCAGTAGCTGAAGTAAATTACTACCTTGTACTGAATCTTTATCACATGAATCTGCTTGTTTTATTTTGTTTTGTTTTGTTTTGTCTTACTCTATTCAGAAAGAAATGTCAATGAATTGCGATTAGTTCTGGGTAAGATGTTCAGATGGCAACCTCTTTTCTGTCAAATTTGAAAAATGCTTCCCTGATCTGTGTCTTGCCAGACATGGCATAAGGTGAAGAATGTGAGGATCATATTCTCAGGTGAGATTGTATTCTGTGCTTTGTACCTGGAATAAGTTACTGAGCAAAATTGTGCAGCAAAAGCCTGTCTGATGTCAGGGGGAAAAAAAGGAAGCAACACTCTCTGTTCAAAGAGTAATGCCAAGGAAAAGGATGACCTCAAGGCCAGACAGAAACATCAGAGAAAATTCAGTGAGAATTTTAATGCCCATGGAGAGGCAATCAGGGCATTGGTGTTTAATATTCCAATTCTGCATCATCAGTGTCAAAGGGAGCTTTGTCATTGGGCTTTGCCTGACTCATTAAGACTCGGCACACCATGGCTTTGCCTTGGCAGGAGGAGATGCTGAGGTAGCTGCACCAGACCTGAGCCTGTGCTCCCAGTTCTGACAGACCATTAAGCTACATTTGCTGGATTTATTGCTTAGACTGTCAAATATGTTTGTCCCATGACAAGGAATATGAAGCATTAACAGATTAGGAAATGGTTCAGCATGAACTCYGGAAAGTAAATATGGTTACTTTTTACTCCAGGAATTTTATTCTATGCACTTGAGCATTCACTATTTAAGTATTTCAGACACAAATCACTTGCATCCACAGCCCATCAGTATGACCTCAGTCTAGAGCAGACACATCTCACTAACTAAAATAAAATTTAATTCATACTTACTGACATTGACACTAAAATGGAGAGAGGAAGATGAGTATGTGTATGAGCTCTCAGTTGAAGAAGAGCTATACAGAGGTAAGAATGACAGAGCTGTGCCAAAAGTGGTGCTGTTTTTTCCCTATTTCCAAGCAGTTTTGTGTACTGTACATTGTTATATCAAATCATCCCACATGCAGTCTGGTTTGTTTTGATATTTTAAGAGTCTCTCCGTGGGTCAGGAGTTAGGACATACTTGAAGGACATAAAAATCACAGGACAGTCTCTCCTCTATTTGCATACCATTTCTGCTACCTGTAGCCTGTACATCAATGGAGGAAAATTGAAGTGGGTAATGTAAGGGTATAGTGAAAACTAAATATTGTATGAAAACAAGAAATTTTCTGTATTCCTTAGAAGCTCATTTGTATGCAACCTAAAAATGCAGTACTTCTTCAAGCGTATATTTTTCTTGTAAGGAAGATGTAGCCTCATTTCGGAACAGCACTGCTACACTGCAACACATTGGCAGCCTTTACATTTCAGTAATTAAATTATTTATTGGAGAACTACTCTATAAATTCCCCCCAAACAGGCAGTAAAAAAAGCATATACATGCATGGTGCATAGCTGATTTACAGGGGCTGGTCTCCTTTAAGTTATGTAGCAAAATAATGATTCCTTCAAGTTAGATGGCTGGGTTTAGTGACTTGTGTGCTAAACAGGAATACCTCCTAGAAACAGATACATTGCTGGTTGCCATTGCTCTTTGCAGTATAAAAACTGCCACAAACATACTGAAAGAGGGATCTGTTTTCTCTTTTAGATAGCTGTTCTTGCAAAGTTGTGAGGGGAATAGCAAGCATGTTTGTAATTAAAGATAACACACAAGTAAGACACAATTCTTCTGTGTTATCATTTCACCTACAAAACTCCAGAGGAAAACAGCAAAAGAAACACATATAGTCTGTTGATGGGATTTTCTCTGCCTGAATTATAGAAAAATCAAAAATTTTGAGCATGGATCCTAACAAAAAATAAATGAGATTCCACTTACTGCTGCTGTCTGCTCAGTATAATAGGTATAAGAAAAAAAGTGCAGAAATAAACTTCTTCTGGAAAACCATTACTTACAATTATTTTCTAGGAAGACAGAGCTGCCTTGTAATCTCCACTCACTGTCCACAGTCTGGACAGTTTCCTCCAGAGCATGGAAACTTTCAGGTATTCCCATTCCAAAAAGCCCAGGCCAAGGGATTGATTAGGGCTCCTGCTGACCCCTGTGAGCATATGGGCAAGAGGTGCCCAATAAAAAATGTTTTTGTAAAACATCAGACTTGTACACAAAACCTGAAAATTCATCTTGGAAGCAGCAAGGAGGTGTTAATATCTTTCAGAGAGAAGGAAAAAGAGATTCATGTWATCATGAAAATTTTAACTGACAAAAATGTTTTTAGGAAGGATCCACTCTTTCACATAAGCTGTTGGGACTTGAGTATTTTTCAGCAAAACTCCCTGTCCTTGTCATGCCTTGCTTATCAAGCCATGCAGAAGCAGGAATGGCTCAATGAGGCTGTTTAAGTCTGTCCCACCACACCGGGCCATGAAATTGGGCTTTGGTCCAGCCTTCAGTCTGGTGATGTGCACAGGCTTGTGAGCCCCCATTGCCTTCTGTAGAGCAAAGACTGCATGACATGACTCAGGAATAATCCCTTGGCATCCAACTCAGAGAACAGACTAGATATTTTTATGAATAAGGATTATTTTACTATTTTCACCTCTCACTTCTCCCACATTAAGAAACTATAGCTCTCCTCTTTGGTTCTAAAATCTATTAATTTATGACCCTGGAATTATAATTTGTCAATTCTTCAGAACATTTAGATGAAGGATTTTTCTTTGACCAGTATTTGTATTTTAAAAAGATGAGAACACACAGTTTTTCCAGTTGTGTTCCAGTAAGGAGCCCCCATACCTATTGTTTAACTGGGAAAATGTCAAAGCCAGTTCATTACATTCCAATTTATTAACAGCTCYTTGTAACTCCCAATGGGAGCCTGGAATGGGTTTTCACAGGAGCACAATAACACTCTGGTATGTAACATCTTTTAGACACTATAATGGAAAGGACCATAGCAATTTCATGTGGACYTTATGGAAAATAATGACATACAGAAAATGTATGAGTAGCACTGTCAGTGAAACTCTGCAATCAGATTATTTTTTAACCAGGTTCTAACTCCTGCTCCATGATGCATAGCATATATCACAACCTAGTATTTCCCAGAAGAGGCCATAACAGTGAGAACTATTGATTAAATGTTAACCCCTTGACTCAGAAAGTTGAAATTTCACAAAGTACATCCCATTACCAGCAATGGTAATATGTTGAGAAAGATCAACAATTCCAAACAGTTACTTTAATATGCATTTTTATCTGTAGATTTGAATCTATATTTAAGTAGTTCAAACTTATTTTTGTTGCATACAGTTATGAAACAAATACACTTTGAAATATAGCATTGGATGTTAGTATTACATGCACACACATATATTTATACAGTACTGACAAAATATTGTTTGTAAATTAGCAAATAGAAATATAAACATCAATCTGCACATGAATTCCAACATACTGTTATGCTAAAATGTGTATGTGTGTTTTCAACTACTCGCACATTTGCATTAGCAGTCTATAATAACTGGTTATTTCCATATATAATTATGGAATTGCATAAATTCTCTAAGTATATAAATGTGGATATAGTGTATTTCTTTTTTGCCTTAAAGCAAGTTACTTTATTCTGAATTTCCTCACTGGTTTTCTTTCTGAAATTCAACTTCTCCCTGGCAATTTTTTTTTTCTAAAACCTTGACACCTTATCTGTAAAACAAGCTCACATGTTTTTATTTTTCTAATGAAATATTTATGAGACATAGGATTTTCTTTATCTAAAGAAAATATATMATTTAAGTCAGAAAACATTCAGCTCCTACAAATATAATTGGCAAATTTAGAAATAGGCAATTCTCAAAATATTCATTCAGATGAAATCTCAGGAGTTCACACAGCAGAGCAAAACCTCAAGGCAAAAACCACAGTGATTCTCTGTAAAGCTTTCTCTGGGTGGATACTTTTGATTTCATGATGCAGCTATGACTTTATTTACAGTGCCTTATACTAATAATACTGTCAGCCAGATGACTTCAAAAAAAGCCCCTTAAATTGTMGGAATTATAGAACTTGATCAAAGTACTGTTTCTTTGTCCACTTAGTTTGGTTATTTTTTCTTTATTTCATAAGAAACGAATATTGCTCCCTATTAGCTTTACAATTAGTTTCATTAATGCTCAGCACTCAAAGATGCTTAAATGTCTGTTTTCCCTGGAAGTTACCCCATAAATATATCATGGGATAGATGTGTCTCCATTTCCCAGTGTCACTGAATCAAGACACAGCACAATGAGTCATTGTGTAATACACTGCTGAATCTGCTCCAGAAATATTTGTAGGACATCCCAAGATCATTTTCAGCAACACAGTGTTGCAGTCAGAGGTTCTATGCATCAAACCCATGTTTATGCAGTAACCCATAAAGTTATTGCTTTGGAAAGTCCTAAGCAAGGGGTAGTCCATGGCAACAATAGGATGGCTTTCATTTATCAGGAGCAGTGTAAAACCCAAGCACTGTAAATAAAGAGGGAATGTATGAGAAGTCCTGCAGAGTTTTACCTTTCATTACATGGGAGTTCCACTGTAGTGGAGTTTATGGACTTGTGATTTTATGGAGTGTGCCTATGATTTCTTATTTTTTAGCTATATCTATTCAATCAATTGCTTTAATTTACTCTGTGTGCAGGCTGCAAGTTATTGTTTAAAAGTTTTCAGTCCTTGCAAGCATTACAGAAATATGAAATATTTGAAAAAGTGCTGCCAGATACAGCTATTCCCTATGAAATATTTGTCATAGGGAATAGCTGTATCTGGCAGCACTTTTTGGGCTCTTGTGCCCATCTCTATCTGTGTGCCCCCTCAGCCAGCACTTCTTGGGGATGAGGAATTTTTTTGACACTGTGCAAAAAAGAAGGAAAGGTGGTCAGAGGYTGTTTTACATTTTTACAAGTCTGGATATATTGTTTATAAGCATACTGTAAATATTGAACATTACAAAGGTCCAGCTTAATCAATGTACAAAATTTAAATGAAWAGCAAATCTATAGGCAAGAAAATAATTTGATGTCACAGCACAAATATAACCTGAAGTTTTGTCAAAAAATTRTATCACAACAAAAAGCTTGCATTTCCTACTGTGTTCCTGTAAAACCTAAGCTAGCTGTACAGCATTGCACAAGTAGGGAAACCAGGCACCCTATGCCTCAGTTCCTTTTCTTCCTCTTGTCCTCTGTGTTGGGAAATCAGTCACATTTTTGTCCCCAGTAAGTTCCCTGTGCATATGGAAAGGTCAAAGGCAAGGCAGGAGAAGAAGGTTGCTGGGCCCATTTCTCAGTGTGGACAAACTATCAAGGTCTGAGCCTGTTAGATCTCCACTGCTCATATGTGTAACCATCAGAAAAAAACAGGTGCCCTGCCTGGCTTTAGACTGCCCAGAGAATGGCCACCTGCAGCTCTCTCCTTCCATTTAACACATAAGGATTAAATTATGTACTCAAGGAGTGGGAAGATGGGGGGTTTCTATTCCTCACAGCCATCAGAAAAACTGCTTTTTCCATTTCCCAGGGAAATGTCAAGGCATGACTAGAAATGTCYTTGGAAAGTTCTCTGACCATCAGCTGAATCACAATTCAGCTGTGATGTTTGGTTCTCCATCTGAGGCTGTGACCTCTGAGATAGGCATGRTAAAGTGATGGAGCTGTAAAGAGAAGGTAAAATGCAGGAAGGAGCCCAGCACTCTGAACTCTTTGCTGTCGTGATGCAGAGAGAGAAAATACAAATGTGCTCCAGAAGGAAGCAGCCGAATTCATGAATGAATTGTCCACCAGGAGAMAAACAACTTCACCTTGCTCAGAAAGTCTTCAGACTGGGGAGAAGATGCATGGTATGCATCTTAGGAYAGATGGAAACAAGGGTGTTTCCATATTTATATTCTTTATCATGCTTTTCCCTGGACTTGGATTCAGAACAAGGTGCTGGGTTATGCACAATCCAGGTTTCAGCCACAAGAGCTGTTCTAATGGCCCTTCTTCTGCAGGGGAAGTGGCTCCAGCTCCCAGCCTTTTTAATGTGTTTTTATATTAAATAGTTATTGACAGGAGGGAGTGAGGGATATCAAATGGCATCAATAATCCCACAATCAGTATCAGCTTCTAGTAAAGCTGGAAATAGGCACAAGGGAAACAACTTTGATCAAGGGGAGTCAGTTCATTCTCAGCACTATAGGAAATCTTGGTGTTCTGGGTGTCCTTTGAAATATGCCAATACATGCCATTTTGGGTGGCTGCAGCTCTGGTCACAGGACAGCATTCATTTCACATAGACTGCTAAACAGCTGACAGATGGTAATGACTTCATGTCACAGGTGACCCACAGGTGAAGGGCTCCATATCTCATTACGCAGCCCCTTAGCTGTCCAGCAATCCCGAGCACTTTTTGTCAGGCTTAYGCTTTTATGTGTGGAAAGAAAGCATTCAATCATGTGCACTATTTCTCTTCCTGTGCCAGATCCTTCCTTCAGGATGGGAAGCCCCTCAGGCTCTTTGGGACTGAGATACCATGTTTGGAAGGTTATTTTCATCAGCTTGTAAAGCTTGTAGCAAACATCACTACTCCCAATCACACAGAGCTCTAATTGAAACCATTCCCAGTAGCTCGGTATCTACATATACACATCCTGATTATGACAAAGCTCATGAATAATCACTGRTGTGAACTTGTTCCTCATTGTCACAAGTTCAGGAAAGCAATGGGGATCCAATGGCATCGYCCGATCCCTCTGCAGGGCAAAGATGACAAAGTTCCTATTTTCTAAAAATAATTACATAGCCCAGTGTGAATTTGTGCAGCAAAGGACACCAGGATGACTCACAAGCACAGAGATTATGAAAATGTATTCATGCTGCAGCATTAGGATTAGGGCAGGGTGAAGTTGTAAATATTCAGTTTCACTTCAGGTTTCACCTCAGCTCTTCAAATTTCTGGCTAGCCCCATTTGCAGAATTAACKCAGCATTGTTGTTTCCTTAAGCACAGAAAAATACTCCTTTCTAAAAGCTTTTAAATGTGATGCAGCAAATTCTTCTGCTTTAGGTTCTGTGCTCTCCTTTCCTTGTTAACATATGTGGTTTTCAAAGGAGGAGAATATGTCAGGCAATTTCTCTTTTCTGACCCTATGAATCTAAAATGAGATGGTTTCATTGTCTTTCTTTATCCACACTGTAATTGCAGTTCCTGGTCTATTTCTAGAATGCACCTCTCTGGGGATCCACACACAATCACAGTATATTAGAATATTTCAATGCTTTTGTTTTCTTCATGGCTCTTGTAATGCTTCCTTTCATATTTCTGATCCTCCCTGGCACATACAGGAGTACCTCCATTGAAGTCAATGAAATGTCATTTATTTTTTGCCTGCTGAGGATTTGATCCAAGACCTTTACCTTTATCTGTATTGTACCACAGCTGAACAGTTTGCTGTATTTTTTGTTCTCTTGAAGAGCAAATATACATGTAGTTCTATATATAAACTTCCTATCAAACAGGTATGTAAACTTCTGACTGTTATTATACAACATAAAGGGAGCATAAATGATGCTAAGATTATTTTCAGTATCCTTAATTGACAAAACTAGTAAATGGTATGGAGTGAAATTTTGTCTCAGGATAGGATGGAGGTCAAGATCAATAAGATTTGTGGTACTTTACAGGAAAACTGAGATTTTTCTATTGGTTACTTCAGTCTTTCATAAAAACACTTTTAAAACCATCAGCAGGTAGAATTTAGATTAAAATCTGATCAAATTTGGTCTGTGTGTTTTTAGAGAAATTTGGAAATTTTTTTTCTGTTATCAGTAGAATGGATGCTTTGGAGACATTACTATAACAATAAGTTTCTTACGTTGAAAATGATATTTAGGAAAAATGTTGATTGCAGTTGCAAGATAAAGCATTTTTTTTCAAAATACAGATATTTTTGCCTGCTCATTATATAGTTATGCTTTTGTATTATTTTTTTTCCTTCTTAGTAGTGGGTCTATACAAATGGCATACACTATAATGCCTAAAATTGATGTGCCACAGAAAAAAGCATATATTCATAGATATACACATTTATATATATATTCAGAATTTTACTTTGGTCTCTTTCAATGATAGTAATTCTAAAACAAAATGCTTTCAATCATAATTCTTTTCTTTGACAGTTTTGATTTAAATGGTTACACAATTCAGTGTCCTAGTGCTTCTGTATACTAGTTTCCAAGAAATTGTTTTGCCAAAAATTTTAGACTAAGTGTGTTCAAGCTGCAGAAGAGGTAGGTGATAAATATGACTGGAATAAAAAAAAAAAATTGTTCCACGAAGACAGCCAGGCAGTGGAGCAGGCTGTCCAGAGAGGTTGTGAAATCTCCATCCCTGCAGATTGTGAAGATTTGACTGATCTCAGGAAGATTTTGGGCAGGAGTTTGCCCTGCAGACCTCCTGTGGTCCCTTCCATCCTAGGCTGTCCTATTATCCTCTAGTCCTAGGAAATGTGAATTATGTGCTAGAGCTACAAATGCTTTCCAATTTAACCAAGGAGTTAATGTGGTACAGATGAAACTGTCTTTAAATTTCGGTTACTCATGGAATATTGTTTCTTAACTGGAGTCACCAGTTAGAACTGCTTTCATGGGATGGATATGTTAATGACACTCTTCCGAGAAAAGTATAAACTCAAAGCAGTCACTGCAAAGTCTCCTGGAAGCTAACTACAACCTCTAATACAGAAATTGTAGCAGACTCATGAAATATCATGAAGAGTGTGCTATTATTTTATATATATATATATATATATATATATATATATATATATATATATATATATATATATATTTTATTTTTTTTTTTTAGGGTCAGAAAGAAAACAAGAATGTAGATATCCCATTAGGGGAGAAAGAGTAGACACAGTCAGGAGTTACTGGCCTGGTACAGCCCTCATTAAATCATGTGATTCCTAGCTATATATCCATCTCTAGTAATGTAGACTTCCAAAGTCAGGCTCACTACCAGGATTTTAATATTAAATGTGAACCATCATAAAGAAATACCACATATTTATTGTTTTCAGCTTCAAAAATGCCTGGCTGTTTTGTGCTCTGTCTTATCTAATATTTATAAAAACATCACATGAACACCTAGAAATTATTTAATATGATCTTAGCAACTGTCCACGATGCTCCAGTTTAACAGGCTTGGCAGCTTTATAATTTTTACAAAAGGTTGGGTGCAAAATGGACAAAACAACAGCCACTGAAGTTTGTGTAACAGTTTTGTGTTATCCCCACAACCATGGCTCTGTTATGCTCTGTGCTTCAAACACACAGACTCACACACACAAGTTCTTTGTGCCTCACGGATTTGCAGCCTGGGGACTTCAGGGCAGATCATCACAGTGATCTGGGTACCTGCAAATGCACGGGGCTGCCCACTGCAAATTTCAGAAGGGAAGAGAGTCACTTCTGATTTCAGCCCTCTAAAGTCTTGCTTAAACCAGTTTTCCAGCCTACTCTCCTTCCTCTGGCAGGAGATATATAGGCACCTCTCAGGGCAGGCTCCCTTAAACAAGTAGCATGAATCACTTCCTGCAGCGCCCATCATGTGCAGATGTATTTAAATTCTGAAGTCAGGTGCAGAGACATTTCTCCTGATTTGGAGGGAAGGCATCTAAAATTAAAATGAATTTTTAATTCAAAATCTCCATCCTTTTTTAAAATATAATACAAACAAAGAGTAATATTAAATTTTGAAATGACAACAGAAATAACTCCCCTTTTGTACATTTCCCCATTTTTCTTTATTCTTTTGTGAGCATTTTTAAGAGCAGAAGTGAAATCTACGATGCTTTTAGATTAAAATCTGCTTCATTTTTTCTGCCTAACTTTTATAACTCTCTGCAGTTTTAAATTTTCCAGAAGTATAACATTTTGAAATGTATTATTGAATTTTATTACAGTTCCCACAAGTATACCTGGAGCATAACAATTTGCAAAAAGAAGAGAGTGAGGGAAGATTGAAAAAAAAGTGGAAGGGAAAGGTGCAGATTATTCCCACAGACAAAAATGATGAAATGCTACTCATTCCATTTTGATACATTAAGAAAGAAGAAGAGGATAAAAGTTTAAGAACACAAAATGTTTAGCTTCATGCCTTATCATTTCATCTGAAACCCTGAATACACTTTATTTATTTTTGTATTTACCTCCAGTTTACAACCAGAACTGATTCATCAACTTTTTTCTTTAACATTTTTAATAATAACTAATATGATTCTTCATAGAAGAAGAATCTCCTAAGATAGAACAAAAGAATTTCCACATAAGAATTTCCAAAGACAGTAAACAATTTTCCCACCCAAATGCCAGGCAGTTCAGAGATTCACTGGCCCAACACGTGCCGTGGGCAGGCTGCCAGCAGACCTTGGTGCAAAACTMATCACCCAGAAAAGTCCAGGAGAGCGGGCTGGGCTCATGCAGCTGCTGATCTACAGCCAGCAGCTCTTGTGTTTGACAAGGTTCTCTGCAGCTAAATAAACCCCAATCAGAGCATATCAGTAGATATTTAGATTAAGGCATTGGCCCCAGCATTAACATGGATGTGTTAAGGTTAAATTCAAGTCATCACTCCCAAGTGCTGTTTTAGCAAGTTCTGTGTAATTCCCTCAATTATCAGGTGCTGAGCAGATAAGGTGGTGTTCAAAGCCACAACCTATGGTTAAAAATTGAAAGGATAAATCTTTGAGAAAAGAGCTGAGCATAATTGTTTCTAATGTATAATGGGCTTTCTGAAATGAGTATAAGAAATTTTGAAGACTGGATAAACCAGGGAGATGAYAGTGTGGGGAACAATATATCATCTGAAGCACTACAAGGTCCTCTGTGATTTGAAGTGATTGTGAATGAGGTGTCCCTGATATGTTTTGTCTTTTTTAGTTTTAAACCTGCGCTCACTCCCACTGTTAAACAAAGGCAAATGCTGGTATTTGCAGTGCAAGTTTTCCTCACAGAATGTAAAGGGCAACTGAGGTAAACCACTACTGGGACACAAATTATTTGTTAAAAATGTCTCAGCTGCAGCATTTGTTTCAAGTGTGTGTCTTACTCCTTTCACCTCAGTGCAGACTGAATGTTCATCAATGTACTGCTTAGTGACCTTGTGCTCATATTCTGAACCAAAGCACTGTATTATCACAGAACTTTGTCTTGCCTTTACTGTGATTATAACACACTTTGCAAGTTCCATGTCTCTAAGAGGATGTAATGCTTTAAGGCATTGTAATGATCAGGGAAATCATATAAACAAAACACTCAGGAGTTGAGGAACTGAGAAGATTCACAAAGAACTGAGCTTAAAAATACATTTTGGACATCAAAAGAAAATTCTTTGCATCACGTTGTGTCTTTTACTGACTAAAGGTAACAAAATTTCAGAGCTGTTTAAGTAAAGCACATTTCTAATACCACAGTCCACTGAGCTCMATAACACCATCTTGATTTGATTTCYCATGTTCCACATTTAGTAATCACCCAGTTGGGTCTGGTGGGTAACAGAAATACTGTTTGTGGGTGAGAAAGGCTGCAAACAGCTCCTGTCCTTGGGAAGCCATTCACTGCTCACAGGTACAATATCTTCAATTGTAGCTTCAATKCCAGGGGTAAAAAGCTTTCCTTTTTCAAAGAGAAAATGCACCATACCTAYGTATTACTGGGTAACTTCCAGAAAATATTTTCCTGAACAAAATGTTCTGGGGTTCTGGGTCATGAATGCGCAGCCAATCCTCAGTATTGGACAAAGACATAAGAGACGCTTAAAGAATTGGGAAAATGTGCTATAGGGACAGTTGCCTGTAAGGTTTAAGTACAACAGTGATTGGTATAGAGAAATAAATCAGATAATGGTTTCACAAGAGATTTTGTCTCTATCTGTGTGGCACCACTGCGAAGAGGTATTTAAAAATATTTWACCTAGCAGACTGCCTCCTGCCACAGAATAAAATTGTTCTGTTCAGTCAAGATCTCACATCTATGGAAACCTTGGCTTTTTTTACCTTTCTCATTTTTTCCTCAATTCAGATACCCCATTGACATGTTGCTAAGCCTTTATTTCCCTTGATTTGGGATGAAAGGAAATCAAACCTAGAAGGACGAAGATACTGCTCAAGAACACAAGGAGACAGCATGGCAGAAGGAAGAAAGATGAATAGTAGCAAATTGAGTCGAAAAATTGCAAGTCAAACATAGCTGATGAATCATGGTGTAAAATATTTGTAGCTTGMTACCTGTGAGAAAAGAGAGGTGTTCCTCACTACCTCATCTCTCTAGCATGGTGTTAAGATGCTGTCTTTGCAGTAGGCTGAAAATTTTTAGGGCATTTATGAGCTGGATGATATGTTCTTTATGRAAAAGATATATGAATAAGATGTAATTGATCTACACATTCTTTGGAAAATGTGCTTTTCTTTCTGTTGTGTGGTCTCTGCTGCCCCTTCCCAATCAKACAAAGCTCTTCTGTGACTGGTTARCTTTCAGTGGATAGAGGTTTGGATAAGTCATGCCCTCTGCACACGGGCATATCAGAGAGACGGAAATGCTAAAGCCCCAGAAAGTGTCTTGACTTTGCTTTTCCAGGAAWTCCTTTTATTAAATGTAGAAGTCCTGAGAAACTCCAAGGACTGTAGGTTCTTATACAAATGGGAAAAAAAATCCCCAAAATACACATTTTATTTTCATTGYACAAAATGAGACATCAATAAAGAAAATCAAATGGAGTCAATGGTTTCAAAAAGACATCCCCTGATGGGGGCACAGTCACTGCTTCCCACCCAGKAGATCCATGGGTCTATCCAGAATCCTGGACAGAATCCTCAGAACACACRTGCATGGGTTTTGTTTAAAAAAAAATCAGAACTGGGTGTTGTGCACTTCTAATATTACTAAAAACTCCTTTCAGAGAGCTACTTATAAAAGAGGCAAGGTCAGATAAGCCTAAAGCAAGCAGCTGAATACCCCAGCTGTAGAAATCCTGAGGCYATCCCTTATACAGCAAGTTCTGTTAAAATACAGATTATATCAGAGAAGAGATGTAGTTTTGTACTTTAAAACCTACCTATTGTGCAAAAGGCATTAGGATTATATCAGTCTAGCTGAGGATTTTATGGCAATTTAGATGATGGCAGATTATTAATGTAGAAGTATCTGTTTTATCAAGAATATCACTTTACTTTTTTGTCTGAGCAACTGCTGTACATATGGCACATGATGAAAATCAAAGTCTGTGAAGGCATTATCTCGCCTCACTTATCATTTCTGAGAAAATATGAGAAGGAGGACAAAGGAGGGACAGAAGACGATAATCAGAAATAGAAAAGTTTCAAAGTAGATCAAATAAGAATGTCCGTAATAGTTTCCCTTTAATGAAAGGCATCATTAATCAGCTGTAATGGTGACTAAGAGTGTTGGTAAAACAGTAAATAAGCTGAAGAAAGCAGTCTCCAAGAATAAATGTGTACTGCATTGCAGCAGACATGCTTCTCATTAGTTTAACTCAAATGTCACTAGTTAACGGGGGAAGCGATTTAGCAACGTCCTGAGTGGTAACACCGTGGTTTCTTCATCAGCCTCTCTCCAGGCACCTGACTTGTGTRCCTGTAACCAACAGCAGAGAGGCATTTATGAGTACTTTGCAGACAGTAACCTAACTCAACTAAACAATAAAAAAAAGCTCAAACCCCCCCCCCCAAAAAAAACCNCCCCCCCCCCCAAAAAAAACCCAAGCCACCAACCAAACAGCAAATTACCAAAAACCCTCAAACACACAAAAAAAGCCCATATAAAAAAGGAGTAGGGCATTACATGGAGCTCTGTTAGTGCCTCTGCATAAACAATTACCTTGCTTGAAGCCTGCCAGAAGGATTTAGACTGCAGCACAGCCAGGGAGCAGCTGGGAGACAGGAGGATCAATAGCACCAGCAGGACTGGTGCAGCACCTGCAGGAGCCACAGCACCCATGCCTGGCACCAGACAGGAGCAATGTACACCACAGTCCCTCCCTGCCTGTGGCAGCCTGTCCCTCCCCATCCCCCAGAACCTGTCCACCTGGCTGGCTTGGGCCCTCTTGCCCAGGGAAGACTCTTGAGCAGAGAAACTGGCTCCGCTTTTCAGGGGTTCCTTTGGGAGTTCCTACAATTATCTCMCATTCCCCTTCAGGGTGCCGTACACACATCATGATAGAAAAAGTGTTGTAACATCCTCTTGTGCTGTTTGCAGAGACAGACCACAGAGCTGATAATAACCTGGCTCCTCTGTGGGCCAGTGGAGTGGGCTGGAGCTGAAGCAGAGACTCAACAAGGGAGCAGAATCAACATCTAGAAAAGTCCCTAGACCTAGACCAGAAACTAGAAAGATTTTAAAACTGTACCAAGTTTGCTGCTTCCAAAGTCAAGAAACAGGACCAAGGGGAGCCATCCTACAGGTGTTTTACATCTGTCTGCCATATCTGAAACATCAAAAAAGCTCATATTAATTGTTAAGAAAATTATCTTTTAAACATTAATGAGGAGACTAAATGGAGGCATTTTGCATTTATTTGAATACTAAAAAAAGAGATATTCTATCTTAAGTTAATCTAGCAGTCTGAAAACTGTAAGGTAGTGCAACAATAGGGAACCCTCAATATCAAATATTCACCTATAAAATCAAGACTTTGTTTCATTAAGTAATGACATTACATTTTAATATACAGMTAGAGTTGAAAGGTAACTGCTGTGAATGGAATTGTTTTGGAAATGGAAATTTAAAACTGTCTGGACAGAGGTAATAGGATGGTAGGCATTTTTCACCCAAACACGTGCTTTTTGAGAGGCACAAATAAGTTCTAGAGCAGCAGGTTAAACCASCCCTGCCCACCCCCCACCCCCCTTCCATTACTCCCCCATCCCCCCAAATTGGTAAGTGCTGAYAAATTAAGTTTTGACTTAATTATTAAATGACTGATTTTGCTCCACTATTAAACTTTCTCAGACTTTTTTCACATACAGGAGAAGGACCCTACTAAGGTGGAGTAAGACCTCAGATTTAGGTAATTCCACTTGCTTTGCAGTTTTGCYACTGGAACTTCAGTGAATTGACACTAACTCCTCTGAAATCACTACTTTGTGGCTGTAAAGGAAGCAGGAAAAGACTTCAACACAGTAATTGACAGGCATCAGCTAGAACCTTTTACTCCCTTCCTTTGACCACAGAATTTGCTTTTAGCAATACTGAAGCTGAAGGACAAAAAGTGTATTCAGATCAAAACTTGGCATTAATGAATAAAGGAAAGAAGATAGAAAAAGCACAAGCACACCCAGATACTCTCCCTAATGTATCCTCTCAGCTGACAGAAATCTTAGCATCCTAAGCCAGTTATTGTATTTTCCTGTGTTTAGCATCCTGTAAGGATCTTTTCATTTCCCATTAATTCCATGAATTGCCTTTTGCAGCCACTTATACTTTTAACGTCCACAACATCCTGTGGTAAAAAGGCAAAAACTTCCCCAGACAGGCTCAAATTATAGAAACATTGGAAGACAACTGATGAAACTGTGAGAAACCATAAACAATTTTTCCATGTTTGCTATTTTTCTCTCCTTTGCACCAATTTTTAGTTTCCTTCATTAATTCCTWTTCCAAGTTTAGACATGCCAATCCAATTTATCCTTGCAAGAAGGCAGGCATCCTTATTAGAAGGGCTTGAGTCTCTTACATAATATTTGCTATTTTTCTATTTCCCCAGAGATGTCTAGGGAAAATGGGATTATCCAGTTGTTTTATTTTTGGTCTGTGA
>JACDOX010000014.1:4292940-4367184 GCA_014549065.1 Cardinalis cardinalis
GGAGAGGAGAGGAGAGGAGAGGAGAGGAGAGGAGAGGAGAGGAGAGGAGAGGAGAGGAGAGGAGAGGAGAAACTAAATTTAGAACTTGAGTCTGAGGAAGCTGGAAAATCTTTGTGTTAAAATTGCTCATCTCATCTCAAACTTCTTCTCTCGTTATTTCAGCAGTTGACTCCAAGTGTCAGAGCCCACATGATGTGCTGCACCTCACWGAGGGACTTTTGGCATAAAGGATTTGACATGTAGCAAAAACTTCCAGTCGTGGCCCCTGTATCCTGCCACCATGCAAATGCTACTCRTAGGCAGAGCTGCTACAGCTCTCAGAAGCTGCTGGCTTACCACTCTATTGTATTATAAACCACTTTGAAATCTTCTCCTAAAGATTTCCAGCTTCTCATTTTTCAGCTACTAGTCTTTGAATTATGACAGAAAGAAGGTCCTGGTTACTAGGTGCCTTTCTTGGACTAGATATATAATTTGCATATATATGTGTGCATGATCTTTTTTACCATATATACACACACATACACCCCCCAATATATGTAGCAGTTCTTTTCAAAGCTACTTATTAATACACTAATTATGTAAATTTTTTAATCAGGTGCATTTATGATGATAATTACAGCACATAATCCATCCTTGAGACAACTTAATGGATTGGACAAAAAAAAAATCTGTCTGATCTCTTTCATCTTAAAGATTTTAATGTCTTTTGTTATTCCCATTGCACTTTGTGCATTTAGAAAATGTCTATCCAAAACAGCGCAGTCAACTTTGCACATTTTAAAAAACATATCTCTGTTAAAATACCATCAGAGCTCAATCTGATTTTGTTATGCCTGTTGACAATCAACAATGCTTTTTTTTATTTCTTGAACTATGCTTATCAGCTGAACGACAAGTGGGGAGCACAACAAATGCTTCAGAACAGTGCCATCAGATACAGAAACTTTATGATTGCTCCTGTCCAACCAGCTCTTTATGAAAACTGCAGGTCACAAAAGATTAAAATTCTGCCTTGAGTGGGTTCATTTTTTAATAAAAAGGGGGAAAGGGGCAGGGAGCCTTGGGAGGATCAGAAGAACAGATTAGCTGTCTACAGCAACACTAGTTGAGTATCATTAACTCCACTGGAGCTATTCATAGTCGAAGCCAAAAAATGCCCAAGTTGACATTCTTTCCTCCCATGCTGTCAGGGGGGGAGGTCAGAGAGAAGATTTTCCACTTCATCTCCCAGTTTCCTTTTATGTACAGGCTCTCAGCAAACTGCTCATGTTGCCACAACAGAGACCTTGAACCTTCAAAGCTATCTGCAGAGACAGACCCTTATCCCTGATCAATATGGATCAGCAGAGAGGCACAGACTATCCACACATATCTGTTTGCAGGAGTGGAACTCATATTTTCAGTGACTGAATTTACTTTTCTGAAAGGGCAGAATGTCACTGCYAATTGGTGTCTGCAAAATGAGCTAAAAATATCTGATTTTCATAGAACAATAAGAATGGGGAGATGCTTTTATTGGAGATCCAGGCATCACTGTGACAGAGAAAAGTCAGCTGTGCACCCATCCCTGAATCCTTTTCTGAGCCAGGAAGAAAGATCCACCTAAAGGCAGAGGAGGTGATTTTTCTCCAGGAGRGAGAGTTCTGCCTTAGGTCCAGTCTGAATGAATATCAACATGCATAACCTAAAGGAGAAAATGCTACATTAGTTTATTTTTCACATAATGTTATGCAGTGATGAGGGACGATAATATTTTGCAACTCAGTGCATGAGCAAAGAGCAGCAAAATAGAAATAAGCTTGAAAATGTGTCATCCATGAGAAGAATAGTTCATSCTGCAGGCACTGGAAAAGAGGAGTGGAAAATCATAAAGGCATGACCCTGATGAAAACTCACCCTGATGGAAGGTGGAAGTTAGACATAACTAAGATGCTTAAAATAATTTTAAGACAAAAGATTCTTGGTTGAAATGCTTTCATCCATTCTTTCCTCAAATATTTTTGGAGGACCTTAGTCCATCACTGGCCAGAGAATCTACCTCAAACAGAGATGGCTGAAGACCCAAAGGCAAAATTATATTTTCAATTCAGTGCTGGCTCCAGGCTCCATCTTACTGCCCAGATATTTTTTTTTTAGATTATAAATATAATTTCTTTAAGGCTAAGAATTTTTTCTTCCTATTGCACATGTGCTTTTGCCATGTGACACCTCACTCCTGTACGACAACACATACTGATGCATAATGGCTTTTTTAGTACATCAGTGTAATTTTTAGAAATTAGGAATTGAGGATTTCATGATGTTCACTTGATGCTTTTTCTCTAAAGTCATTTAGTTACAAGTGTATTCCTCCACTTTGCATTCAAGGAAGATGTAAGCTTGTTTCAGCAAAGGTGCTGATAGAAGGACTGCTTTCCTCAGAGGAGCTGCTTGTATTAAATATGTATAGGCTGACTAGAGAAGATCCATAGGGAATATTAAAGTGTTTTAATAACTGGAGTGTAAGGACAAAGAAGACAAAACGATGTAGGTGCATATTAATGGCAAAACCAAAATGAAATAACCTGATAAAACATCTTTGACATTTGCTTGTGACATGATGTTAATGCTAGACCTGCAGACAGCCAGCAGGGAAAAGTTCTGCATAGGGTAAGAAATGTTTTCTGTGAAACTCCCTGGCCACAGAACTATACACATACTCCTCTCAACTTCTTTCTCTACATATGTGTTCACAGAACCAGTATAAGACCCACAGACCTCTACCAAAGCTCAGTTGTTCAGRTGTGATTTATGAAACATCAGCAACTGTGAATATAGCCTAATATGAGGCAAGCCAGTGCATGCCTCTGCTCTATCATTTATGCTGAAAGCCTGGTAGTTGCAGGGAGAAAAGGGGGTMAAGTTAAGAATAAATGGTTGAGAATAAAATACAAATCAAATACATTCATGTTGCCTACTCAGCAAGGCCACTCTTTGTGTTTTACTTCATGAAAAATCACTCAGTGTTGATTATAAACACTGCAGCATTGATTATCCAGACCACAGGAAAGAGGCAAGCCATTAAAGCTGAAAGGATGAGAACAAAACTCCTAAAAATGGTTAAAGACAGAAAACAATTATCTCTGCCCAGCTTTTGGGGACACAACCTTGTAACACATCATCACACGTGAGTGGCRCATGGGGCTTAGCTGGGATAATACYTGTGKTTTTATTACCTAGAAAGTAAATTCAGATTTTGTCCAGCTGCTATTTCAGATRAAATTTGTTCAATCTGAACAAGTGGGGGCAGGTCTGTCCCCTCTAATGCCTTTAGGAAGAGCATAAACAAAATTCTGTAACATAGTCCTTGCACATTCCCCTTAATTTTCCTTGGTGGGGATGGAAAATGCTGGCCTCTGTGCACATACACATATTCTCATAAGGGAAGCCACCAGTGGCTCATTCACCAGGCAAACTGGGCGCTGGGATCCCTGCAGAAGACAACCCATCCATCTCTTGTGCCCTCTGTGGGGCTTTTGGGCCTAGGATCAAGCCATCCATCATTTTCAGAGCTACAGATCCTGTGATGTCTTAGCTTTCAAAGCCAGGCAGTGCTGAGAAGCCTCTGATTCACTGTGGACATAGAGGCTTTCTTACACACTTATTCTTCCATGGTGGAGAGACACACATCTCCCTGATAAGTCTCTGTTGCTGGGCATATGTCTTTTGGGCACAAAAATACTTCCTCAGCTTCCAAGCAGAAACAATAATGGTGAGAGTCAGCTAAACCCCCAGCAGGGCCAGACCAAGCAGGAATACTATTCATCTTAGTTTTATTTTAGGTATTACATACTAGACATTTTCTTTTTTTTTTTTTTCTTATCTTCATTATAATCAACCACAAACAACCTCCAGTAATCCCAGTTACACATTGCTATGAAGTTTCCTTTACTGTGTGTCTTGTTGGCTGTTCCCAGTACAGTTATATGTTAATCTTTTCAAAACAGGCCTTGATCTCACTTAAGAGTATACAAAGGTTTGTTTTTTTCCTTAAGGGAGAAATGCAGAAAATCTCCTACAAGTAGAGATCAATCATGAAAGAAATTCTGTATTGGATTGTTCCTTCTTTATGCTTAGCTTTCCTTTGAAATAAGCAAGGACTATCTCAATTTAAATGTAATTTCAGTGATTGTCGCACATTAAAACCACAGCTCAATAACTCTGGAAGAAAGTAGATGGGAAGAGTCTTTAAAACAAACAAACAAAGAAAGTTTGTCTTTTACACTAGCAAAGAGAAAAAGAAGACATTTCTGGAGAAAAAAAGGCAAAAGCAACACCTCACTGTAGGTCTTCTCCCTTCCTTGTGGCGAGCAATTAAAATTCTCTAGTGGTGCTAAAATGCTAATCCCAATGCTTGTAGCCTTGCTAAAATCCCAATCCTTGTAGGCTGTGCCCCTCACTTGCATCCCCAGAGTGTTCCACAACTGCTGGTGCAGGTTTCAGTTCTCTTCTGATGAAGCCCTGGGGAGTTTCATGTGAGCAACAACAGAGCAAGCAATGGGAGCCAAGGGCTGCTACAAGTATGGAACCACTCTAGAACTCCATGATAGACCTTTCAAGTGGCTCAGGAAATACTCAGCCCCCAAAATGCCAAAATTAAATCATCTTATGCAGAATTCCCTCTCTTCCTAGCCGATCATAACTTTAACTCAGGATTTGAGGGGGTTTTTGAACATCAATATGTTCTCCATCACTCTTTTCTTGTATAATTCATTAGGCATTAGTTGAGTTTCTTAAATGTCTCATATTGTTCCCTGCAATTCTCCTATAAGGAAGAAGAAGAACAGAGCTGGAGAACTTCACTATCAGGAGCTATATGCCATTCAGGTCTATCTGAAAGGTCAGACAAATCAGGTTTCATACATTCACAGAAGTGTAGAATAGTTTATGTTGGAAGGGATCTTTAAAGTTTATCTAGTCCAATGCCCCATACAATGATCATGGACATCTTCAATCACCACCACATCCAACCTGATCTTAAATGTTTCTAGGGATGGGGCACCTACCATCTCTCTGGAGAGTCTGTTCCAGTGTTTTGCCACTCTCATCATAAAAAATTTCTTTCTTATATCTAGTCAAAATCCAMTTTATTTTAGTTAACAACCATTATCACTTGTCCTGCCATAAAGGCCCTGCTAAAATATCTGTCTCTCTTTCTTATAAGGGTCCCCCTTTAAACATTGAAAGGCCAGGCTGAACAATCCCAACTCTCTCAGCCTGTCCTTATACAAGAGGKGCTCCATCCCTCTGATCTTGTTTGTGGCCCTCCTCTCAAAATGGTTCTTTTGTGTGCTGAGGGCCCCAGAGCAGAGGGCAGAACTCCAGCTGGTCTCATGTGAGCAGAGGGGCAGAAACACCTCCCTTTACCTGCTGGCCACACTGTTTTGATGCAGGCAAGGATGCTGTTATCCTTCTGAGATGCAAGTGCACATTGTCAGCTCATGTGCAGCTTTTCATCCACCCCTCCATCYACCCATGAGCACCCCAAGTCATTCTTAGCGGGGCTTCTCTTGATCTGTTCATCCCTCAGTCTATATTGATAACGGTGGTTGCCCCAGTCCAGGTGCAGCACCCTGTGCTTGGCCTTGTGAGCCTCATGAGGTTCACACRAGCCTTTTTCTCAAGCTTGTCCWAGTCCCTCTGGATAGCATACCCTCCCTCAGGTGAGATAAAATTTCTGATGCATTGATCTTGCTTGGCTCAACATTGGCATTATAGCTGCCATTTCTGTGTCCTTACCTGGTGGGCTGTCCATGGCACGCAGAGATGAAAAGCCTAAAGCCCACACACTCTCACAGCCCAGGAGACAGGCTGATAAGAGCTAGTTAGACAAGCTGTCAGGAAACACAGAGATTTTTTTCCTGAGATTTTTTCCATCTTTAACTACATATTAAAGTGCCCAGAATCAAGATGTAAACATGCAGTAGGGGTCCAAAATTAATCTTCTGTATATGCCATATGGAAGACTTGTAAAATTTATAGAAATAGGTCTTGTGTTAAACTGAACCAGGTGGGTGTTGAAATGACTAGGCTCTGCATATGATTCAGTCTCGTAGCAGCAAAAAACATTCCCAGCAAGCTATCATTGCTGCATGTCAGGGTAGATCTTCCCTGAATGCCAGACAGAGGCTTTGTGCAGAATCTGGCTGCAGAACAAGCAGGACCAGCCTGAAGCAATTCCTGCAGGCACACAGCYTCTGCCTCTCCTGATGGCAGTGCAGTATGGCAAGCAAAGGGCTGCTGAGGACACATCTGTGCTGTGCCCCTGCCTCAGCCCCTCTGCAGCCATTGCTGTTCTCTGCTAGAGCAGCCCCAAAGCYCTGGGGCTGCCTTTGGGCACAACAGCTGCCCCAGAAAGGCAGTGCTGTGCCCACTTGCCTGCCTCTGCACTCCAGCTCTTGCCTGGCTGCTCCTTGGCTGGACCCAGCATCTCCTTACCTTGTGGAAGTCCTTGCCTTTWGCAGTATCTCTTTGTCCTGGTGCTCTTGAAGCCAATTTCATTGTGCAACTTTTGAAAGCTCTTGGGCAATCTGCTTTCATTCTCCCACTTTCTTTTCCTTATCAGTATTTATACTCTTAACTCCAGAACCTCATTCTTTACACATGGCATGTCCTTCTTTCTAATGCTTGATTACTTTTTGCACTCACTTATTCAGAGTGACCTTTTTCACTCCTGGTGTATTTATCGCTAGATGGCTCTCATAACCCTTGAGCATATTGTCATTTATCTTTCAACCCATTCAATTCCCTCCCCATCCAGTTCATCTCTGCTTAGTATCTCTTCTGTTCCTCCAAATGCTGTGCTGCTGGAAGCAAAATGGTTTAAACACGCACACACGAAAAAAAGAAAGAAATATAAAGGTTGCCTGACTGCTTTGCTTTCCTGCTATTATGTATCCAATGGTTGTATTTSGATAGAGAACGAACAGTCAGATACTTCCAATGCGAATTACTTAAATGTTAGACTGAGAAAAACAGCAGCAAAGCAGGAGTTGGAGAATAACACGGCAGAGGGCTGGAAGGACAGCAGGACAGCATGGCTGCTGCAGTTGCCATCAAGCTGCCAGAGCAGTAGAAGGTACAGAAACATCAAATGCCACCTGACTTATCTTTGTAAGGCAAGAACTAATTCATTCCAGGGAGTATGAAGGCACCTTTTGGATCTTAATAACCTGTGGCATTTCTGAAGGAAAGCTTCACAAAGTGGTGCAACCCTAAAATCTACTCCTCACTTTTATTCTCATGAATTCTAAAATGAATTAGTGAAACCCCAAATTGGAAACCATCTGTTCAGTTTTTGATTACCACTTGTTCTATTTGCATACAGCTAAGCATGATGCTAACACACTGTTTTCAAAGTTCCCTCATGAAAAATGGAATAGACTTTCAATGATGATGGAGAAGCATATTTTCCACTACAAACAGGACCCCTGGACCAAATTTGTTGACAGTTTTAGTGTCTTCAGTTGTTCTATGGCCATGACAGATAATACTTTTTGAACCCCATTTGCAAAGGGTAACTACAGGGTGGATTCCAAGAGCTAGCAGTCTTCTCCCTTGCATGATAAGTCAGTCAAACTGGCTTCTTTTCTTCATACAGAAAGGTAAAATGAAATCTCCACTTCTTCACACTATAAGATATAACCCTAACAGTCAGTTGCTAAGGATTTTCCCTCCCAACAAAGATGACAAATGCCAAAGAGAAGCTATGACTGGGAATAAAGCATCAGCCAGCGCATTGACTAAGTTGTGTTGCCGTAATCTGGAATTGCACAGAAAATGCATTTTCAGCACTGGGACATGATACAACCCAAAATWTTAATCAGTCTGAATATACTGTTACATATTTACTTTAGATAGTTTAATTGCTGAMAGCAAGCCTTAACATTTAGACACTTGGTAAAACAGATATACTCGCACAATGACTGACATCCATCACCAGGGTTTTGGGGAATTAGGGTAAAAATGTAAAGATTAGTGGAGGGCATACCCACTTTTCAACACTTGGTCAGGAAAACAACCAGTTCTACCATTCCCTGCCTAGAAAACCAGCAGTACTCAGTGTGTGTAGCAGTTTGTTGCCAACACATATTGCTCCTACTGAGCAGCCAAGGCAATCCACAAGTCCTGCCATGCAGCAGGTCTGCTTCCATTTCAAGAGGTGAAGAGCGCACTTTGCCTCCTTCCAGTCCTGAAAGCAGCACTTGCCACCTTGTCCTTCCTGCAGGCAATATTTGGGAGACTTCCTATGCTTAAATTAAGCAACATAGTTTAGTGTRAGCCTCCTGTGTTCTTCTCTTCCTGTTTCTGCCGGGCTGCTGCTGAGCTTCACGAARCATTGAGTCCCGAATTAGCACTCCAGCTTTGTATGCATCTCTCAGGGCTGTTTCAGGCCTGCAGACTCCAGCATGCACCTGCTTCCAATTACATTGATCTGTCCAAGTTTTCCCTTGCAAGTACAGAAAGTTGTGTTTTATCATGAGAACAAGTTTTAACAGTGATCTGATCTGAACCAGGACTTTAGGCAAGGGCTGCAGTGCYTGTGGTTTAGCCAGCAGAGACAGCTGTGCAACATGCAGGCAACAGCAAGTTCCWTTGCTGTTAGTTCTGTTGTCCTCTCTTACCCTGATATAAGTTTTCAATACAATTGGGCAGCAGAAGAGAGAAATTCACATGACATTTTTTCCAAAGCACAATGCACAATGACAAGCTACAAGCATCATTGGACTGCAGCTCTGGATGAAGTATTTCAACAATTCTATAAATATTTATTTGTCAACTTTTTTCTGTTCTCATTAAATGACAATTTTACCCATTTCATGTATTTGGAATGTGGGTTAGATCAGGATTGTTAAAGTCTTGTACCATGTTTCAGTGTTTAAATAGTACAGTGCAAACAAAGGACCAGTGTAAAATAATGAAATAATAATATCTTGTTTGAAAACTGTGTGATTCAATCAGTGCTGCATTCATCTACTGAGGTACATGCAAAGAATCTGTCATCCTCAAATGAACTTGTTTCGTTCTCTGAATATGTGTTGGTTGGTTTTTTTTGAAAGAAACTATACCTCATCAGTATCCATTGCTTTTGATCATGGTGTGATGAGGTACGTTGAAAGAAGGGAAAAATCATCCTTTTATTCCTTCTGTTTGGTTCATCCTTTGCTTTCTGATTTTCATAAACCTTCTCACTCTATTCAACCAGGGTGTTTCTTTTATTCAGCTATTATTTTTTTATAGGGAAAAAAACCCAAAGGAGGAAGAAACACTACTAAGAAGTGGTTTCTTAAAATCAAAAGAGGGAACTAAATCTAAGAACYCATGTGAGTGACCCTGTTTCAGCTGCACCCAAACCCAGCCATCACTCTGAACTGTCTTTGTATTCAAAATACCMGGTGTCCTTCTCCTCAGAGAAAAAAAAACTGGATCATGGAGACCAAGTGTGGCAGTTTGGGTACCAGGACAGTGGCAAAGCGGTGATTAAGTGAGGATTTGAAGCAGTTCAGGTTTTAAGAGCCGTAGGAATTTCATATGTATTTTAAATGTAAACTTAGGAATTCCCAGATTAATTTTCATAGGCTGAATTATTTAGAAAATAACATTTCCTCTCAAGGATWCTCTCCTTAGGTAATTGATAAATATTCATAACCCAACTCCTTGTTAATGAAGATTTTTGCCTCGGAATAACAATTAAGAGTCTTTGTCAAAATCCCAAGTTGAAAATAACTGTCATTCAAATGTTATTGTTTTTGAGTATGTATAAAATATTGCTTTCCAAGATCCAAAGAAAAATCTTTRCTTGCAAGTTGTTTGAAACAATACTTAACTAAATGTGAAGGGGCTTGTCTTAACAGCATACCAATGAGGTGTAACTGGCAATCAGGTGTGACTTGTTTAACAAATTACCAATATGTTTCTCTAATAGGAAATTTGTTACTCCATATTCAGCATTGAAGATTTGCAGCTACTTAAAAAATCTACAGAGACTTTCAACATAATTAAGGTTAAATTTACTTTGAAACACATGATGGCCATATAAAAGCAAACCAGCAAYATTGTACATCTGGAAAAGCACACTTTCATGAAATTCTTTAAGCCTTTTGTTAAAGATACTTCATTTACTCCTAAAATATAAATGAGAATTCATCGAACTATGATTAACACCCRTGTGTAATTCTGAGGGGGTTTTTTGTTAAAGAAATCAGATGTCTTAACCTTATCCTTATTTGGTTTCTAAAATTTTCTGAAGATTAGAAGGAATTTGMGGTTCTACAGTTAATCATAATTAATTCCATGCTAAGCTACTGCTCTGTTCCTGTTTGTTAATTCTAAAAAATTACTGCAACATTTATCAGTTTGCCAGAAGTGGCCATTTCTGAACAAGTTTGGTCTATTCATAGATTTCTATACTTACACAGCTAATTAAACAGATGCCTCTGTCCCTCTTATGCAAGCAATTGAGATCTGATGGTGTCTGAATCAACAGGCTACCTGTTTTCATAGCCTGCATCTGTCCCAAAGCATCCCAACTGCAGAAATATTTGATGAAGAACCATATACTTTAGGAGGATTTCATGGAGTCTTATTACTTTGAAGTCCTGGAAACTGCCTTTGTTATTCTTCCTATTGGTATTTTCTTCAAACATCTGTATGCTATAGGGTACTGAAGATACATAAATACACTTCCTAACAATTTAGCAAAGATGGCCAYTATATGGTATCAAACACATTCAAAGAAAACATGATGAGTGTTTATAAAATACATCCTGGAGACCTGCCTAACCAACCAGTGCTACATTTCATAGAATTCTAGAACAGTTTTGGTTGGAAAGAACTTTAAAGATCATCTCRTTCCAACCTGTCTGAAATGGGAGGGGACACCTTCCACTAGACTTGTTCAAAGCCCCATCCAGCCTGTCCCTGAGCACTTCCAAGGCTGAGGGATCCMTAACTTCTCTTGGCAAACTGTTACAGCACCCTCAAGGTAAGGAATTTCTTCCTAATTGTATCCTTTTTCTGAGCAAAACTGTTTATTCAAATGGATTTAGATCTCTGAAAAAGCAACCTTCGTATCAACAGGTGCATTAGCTGTTTATAAAAAGGCAATAAAACTTAAAAATCTTTGGAACATCCACATTATGGAGGAAATGAGTAATCAGAAGAAACTAAAAGGAAACCTCGCTTTGGAGCACACCAACATGGTGGGGCTCCTGAAGAGGAGAGGACTTCTGATGAACTAGAAATACATCTTCCACAGAGAGAGAAAATTTACAAATGCCTTTCTATTAGTGATCTTTTCAATTTTGTTAGTCTTCACATGGAAAAACACAGACTAGTAAAGAAATTTAACCCCACCTCTGAATTGTCTGGGTTTTTTTCTCCCACTTTAGAAGTGCAAGTGGCTTACACTTCTAAATCTCCTAAGCAAAAACCCAGCTACAGCTGCCCTTGAGAGTCTCTTCTCACCCTACATTTATTTATTGTTTACAGTATATAAGTATTTAATGAAGTGTGCCCTCAATGYTCCTTTCCCTTGCTGAACAGGAACTCTGCCTTTTCTCCTTTCATCCCCTTTGGGTTATCCCATTCTCCTTGGCTGTTGAATCCCTCTACATTTCCCTATAACATCTCTTCTTAGTACTCTTTAAATCCTTTCCAGCCCTTTGGTGCCACTACAGGGACCAGGCTCATCTCACTGCTCTTAGAAGTTGCAATGATCGGCTAAAACAAGACTTCTGCCTTAAAGATGATAAAGTTTAGATGAGTTAATCCCAACACAGGTGATTAGAAARGATCACAACATCATCAGCATGGCAGCTATGGCAGCTTGCTTCCCCCTTGTAGTAATATTGAACATGGTATGTTTGGTGTACACTGAAGAATCTTGTAAGTCACAGTGCACTTAATAATAGCCTTGTTTTATGTGAACACTTTTTATTTCAGAGAAGAGTGAAAGATCATATAATTATCTCATTGGCTCAGAATCAAACATTTGCAGGGCAAGATATTGTTGGAAATGTGGACAATGTTCAGCATTTCAACAAAAACAGAGAAATTAATATTTATCAGACATTTCACGAAGAGTCAAAAGGTGTTTTCTGTTTAACTCAACCAAGACTGAAGAGTTTTCAGTATTTAGGGTACTATATGAGTATATAATATATCAAAAAATGCAGGTGGAATAATGAACACTTTTCTTTAAGTCAGCTTTCTTCAGTTTGAGATGTTACATATTTTTCAAAGCTCATTTTTGAAGCCAAATTCCATGACAGTGAAAGCAACATTGACTGAAACAAAAACAATTATGTCTTATCATGAGGCCAAAGAAAATGTACCACAGTCTCCTGTTTCTGATTCCAGCAATGAGAGCTGAAARGTTACAGGGCCATAACAAAGCTGAATACCTAGCAGTACAAATAAAAAGGTACTATTTAGATACATTCCTATTCTTTTTGAAAATTATTCTATTTAAACAATGCATACAGATAGTGAAGTTGAAACACTCTTAAATACTTTTAAGAGAGAAGGTGCCCCTTGGATTCATTTTCACAGAAGAAAAAAAAGCTTTTATTATAAATCATGCTAAATATTTGGAGCAAAACCAGTCAGTGCAGGTTCTTTTAGTATGGAAAAGAAAAAGGCTTATTCTAACCCCATGAACATATATCAGAGTTGGAATCATAAGTTATTAAATCCTACTGTTCCTGCTAAGTGTAGGAGATCYTCTAATTACAGCATTCTACTGATACTATTAACTTTTATGAACTTAAGACCAAGTTTGGCTTTCAGATATATCCAAGTAATTCCAGTGACATCTGTGGGAGTGCTAAAAATAAAAGACATTTTAGTCTCACAGAGGAGATTAGGCAAGTCCATATTGTGCTTATATGCATAGTAAGACCRACACACAGACTTGTAGATAAATACGTTTCTTAGAACCTGTCAGAATTCTGTGTCAGAGCAACACAAACAAGGTGCTCTGGACCTCTTGGGCTGAAAAGGTCCAAAACCAGAAGGTGAATGTGCTGCTCATCCATTGTAATGATCTTCTGTCCTGGTGGTGATACAAGAACTGCATGAGTATATAAATGGGTTTTTTTTTCAAGCCTTGATCCCCAGAGATCTAATCTGACAAAGCACAGTGTGGCTCCAAATTTATGTTGYCTTGGCAGAGACATCCTGGCAAACTTTTGTGTGATGTTGGCATTTTCTTATCTCCTCCGTAAACTGGAAATGTAACTTCACTCTTATACTCTTAAGATATTTTTTATGGATTTTCAGAGAATTTTGTTTAACCTATTCTCCATGATTTTAAAAGACRATGTTGTATAATCAATGAGATATAAATGCCTCCTCAGGGAGAAAGATGTGCATACTTCTCTGTGTGCACGTGTCCASAAGTGTCCACATGTCTRTGTGCATCTACACAWGCATGTGCATGTATGCAACRTAATCACAGTGTCWTAAATATTTTTATTTTAAAAAAAAKGAATTGTTTCAGATTTTCCAATTTCCATTGTTTCCCTCTATATATTTGTGTAAATGGAATAATAAAACAGAGCTACTGTATTTATTCTGGAGATTTCTAAATCTAAATTAATAAAGATTCTTTGCAAAACATGCCCTGAGGTCATCCTTGAGTAGACAGTGTTGAGACTTCAATGCCAGATTAATCCTCAGGCCAAATGGATCAATTCTTCAAGCTTGTCAAAGATTGTTGATGTCAGAGATGATGATTGATGTCAATCAATCTTTACACATTTCAGTTAGAAATTGAGCAAGGAAAAGGATTCTTCCAGAAAAACTGCATATGGAAAAGCCCATAGGATGTTTTATGGTAAGTCAACAGGATCACGAATGCCTCATGAACCCCTAAACACACTAACAAAGTGCAAAATTTTAACTACCTAGCACAACAGGAGGAATAAATTTGAGKAAGGTATCTCCCCACTGATCACTGCAATTCCCTCTGTTGTGACTATGATATTGCTTGGTTTCTAAACTACTTTCAGCACAGAGCATTTACACTCCTCTTATTTTAAAAATAAAATTAAAAAAACCAATTTGCCATGGAAAAGATAGAGGAGCCTGAAAGCTGAACTGACCCTTTCTGTCTTCATCACACCCCAGAGTGTGTCAGCTGAGCAATGCAGAGCATGCTGGTAGGAGACAAGATGTTAGTAATGAGCCAAATGAATCCCTGGTGTGACTTCACTCACTTCATTTGAGTTATCCCCAGGAYAAATTTGTCTCAGAATACTGAAGACTCTCAAAGTTTTGAGCTGAAGAGGATAGCAGTGCATGGGAAAATGTCATTGCAGTCCTGATTATTTGAACTGGATTGTGAATCCAGTGAGTGATTCCAAATTATGTTTGCAGCTTGGTTTTGATACAGTCTCCTGAATCACTTTTACAGTTCCAGAAAGCGTGGCATGATCCAGCCAGCAACACTGCATTAATAAGCAATGAGCTATGCAGTCCTGTCAAAACAAGCTCATTAGTAAGTTGGCTGCTGGATTTTTGCAACCACCAGCTAAACTTTGGCAATATAAACAGGGGCACCTACAGGGAGGTCCCCCAAGCCCTCTGTACTTTAAAAGATTTAAGGACTTATTTTTGAACATATAAATAGGACTCAGCAWCCATTTTCAGCAGTGCAAGTACAAAATAATTTTCTAAAAGTCTCACAAAAGGATTATTGCAATGATTATGTAGAAAATTTCTTCTCATATGATTAAAAAGAAATCACATGATATAAACAAAWAAAAAGAGAATATATTGTCAGACTCATAAAACCTGACTCTGGTTTTTCAGGACTGTAAACAAAGTCAGACACTTTGATGCTCTGATGATTGGATGGTAATTAGAGGGCCACACACATTCATAATATACATGAAGAGCATAATATGTTAGAAGTCCCTGGTTATGAATAGATCACTCATGGCTTCCCYAGTGATTCAGCCAAGCTTGTCCATGAAAATTAAAGGGTACTGTGCCTAGCCTTTCTTTGCAAGACTTACAGTGACCTACCCAGACTAGCCTAGGCAAACACCAGTAAGTCCTGTCAGATTCTTCAAGCAACAAAAAATCTACTAAAAATGACTAAAGTATTTGAGTCAAAAGATTTTTTTCCATGACACAAGTTCTGAATGTATTTGTTTGTCTTTGTATAGATGTATGCATATTTTAAAAATCTATTTATACTTGAAGAAAGTTGTTAAATTTTATTTATCACCAGTCTTGGAATTTCAGAGGTCACACCCACTGACACCACTTTTCCTGCTGTCTGCCTCTAAGTGTAGCATCCCAGCTCTTTCTTTCTCASCAGTGAGCAGCAGCAGTAGCTGGGTGGCTTTAGAAACTGCCTGCTTGGCCAGAAGRCAGGCGAGTGCTTTTCTTGCCTGCAGGCTTTGCCACCTGAAAGCTGCAGTGCCCAGCTGTAACCCATCTGAAATAGAGCTCGTTTGTAGCATCCCCTGCACTGGCGAGAGCCTYGCCACGAGGATGCTGTACTTGTACTCTGTGAGCAGACATGGCATGCACTGCCTTCACCTGTAAAACTCCAATTAGTCACCTGCCTGCTGTGGCAATTCTCCACAACAAAAAAACGTGGTTCATCCTCATTGCTTCCATTATGTAAGTTAGAATGTGATGGTTTTCAGGTACAGACATCAGACATACCTGTCTGCAATAAGAAAACACTGGTGTCTGTGACTATTTTCTGGACCCTTTTCCACACTCTGCATCTGCAGAATCAGGTCCATGTAAGGAGCACTAGGGGGAGARGAATGGGTTAAAATCAGCATCAGCAGAAGTGAGAATTTGGGCATCTACCTAAGTCCATACTGTACAATAATGCGTACTTCCTAGGACAGCTGTAGAAAAAGAAATTGAGCCCTTTCACTGAGTTACTCAGAATCAGAAGTAGCAGTATTAATTTAAAATCAGAAATTAAAAGCTCCCTTTTTCAGAAAGACAGGGACTATTAATACTACTTTCTATCTGCAGTCCAGGCTGTAACACTGTGAARCCAGCAGTTTTTATCTAATGTTCAAATCGTGTAAATGTATATATTTTTTTCAATGGCTAGTAGCATAAAAGCTTGTATTTTGTTCTATTATGTAAACTTTCCCATTCGGGTGACAGGCAATTTATTGCAGCACTTGGATGGATTGTAATGGCTGTAGTAACTGTGCAGTTAAGTGCTGTTTCTAAAAAGTAGAACTGGCAAAATATTTAATGAAGCATTTGGCTTTCTGTGCGACGAGATGAGAGCACCCTGTTGTATGCCAAATCAATCTGATTCTGCACAATATATCCATTCAAGCAGCAATTCTGGAGGCTGGAGAGCCAGAGGAGCTGAGAGACTAGATTTTCTAGGCTGTACAGAAAACAGTACTTCCAGATGTAATTTCCAAGTACTATCAAGTGCCATTTACTCTGGGAGCCATGTATTTGCAGCATGATTTGAACAAATTCTGTKGAAGCTCTTCAATCTTTGCTGAAAATCGCCAAGATTTTTCTTGACTGTTACTGCTGCTACTATGTGTTTAACACAGTAATATCAATATTTATCACTGCTCATTCCCTAGAAAATGTATWTCCTGCAATCATGCTCTGCAAGGTGAGACACAGAGACTGGGCATGTGCTGAAAATGAGCTAGTTCCACATTATATGGGCAAGAGWGATGAAAATATGTTTTTGGGTTTTTTTCCTCTCTTTTTTTGGATATGGAAGTGTCTTGTTGTTTTTCAATGCTACTTTTTGGCCARTTTTTACTCCATGCACAATTTAAAGGCAATTCATTTCTGTGCATTTCAACAATTACACGGCAAATATATAACCTAGCATAACCTAGTCAAGGAAAATATTACAATTACCCCTTCATGCAGACCCAAAAATCATCCATAAAATTCTTCCATAAATAGCTGTAAGAAAGACTAGAGAATCATAAAACTCTTAGTACATACCATTCTACTGAAATAAGAGCTGATCCCAGTGGGTCCTGGATCCTACAATTATCTCAGATTTCTGGCCCTGATTTATCATCTCAGGGCAGCCTTTCTTCAAGTTTCTTCATACAARGCTTCACTGCAAATTACAGATGTGCCTGAGAAACACTTTCAGAGTTCTCAAAATCAGCTCTGCTGAGTGGAAAAGAAAAGYTGCGAGAGATCAGCTGAGCTCTGACATGGCCATGTTCTCATTCTGAGACAGGGGTAATAAAATATTATTTTTAGAGGCAACATTGTTGTCATCTGTAACCAGCACTTTTATCACACTTAGAAGTCTCTCTTTGACCAAACTATTATTAAATTATATAATGGCTTTGATATTTTTAGATGGTGTCCCTTCCCTGATGCTGGAAAATCAGCATCAGTTTGTGTGTTGATAGATTCAGAGACTGGGGTCTGAGAAGAACAGATTTCCACTTTGGATGCAGAARTTCAACACTATGCTGTGCTGCCCATGGAGCAAGCAGGGTCACAACTTCTGGGAGTTTGGAAATGCTTTCTAGATCACTCCTGAGGAACACAGCACTATGGAAGGGGCCAGCATGTGGCAACAGCAGCCRCCCCACCAAGGCTGCATTGAGATGAGTGTGCTGCAGACACGCACAACAGAGCAAACCAAGCACTTGGCACAGGAGGAAATCCAGCAGCAAAACAGAAACACCTCACAGACCTGCTCCCATCAGCAGTCCATGCTGCTAACTCAGTGCATCTTTTCCTGAGAGTATCAGAAAGGTTAGAAAAAGTGGCAACGACTGTCCAAGACCACCCAGAATTGAAGCCATTCAAGCCCTCTCTRATGAATTTTCATTCCAGGCCACTGCTGTGCTGGGTACTCTGCAGTCACATTTCAGCTTCAGAGCATRATTGGGAACGTGCCCTTGGTCACAATCATTGTCTGGAGACTGCACAGACACCCCACAGCAGCAGCAGCAGCAGCAGAGCCACAGGCAGGAGAGACCCTGGATTTCAGCAGGGATGTGACTGAGGCTGTGGTAAGGCTGAGTCAACTCCCAAGTCCCTTTAMGCAAACAAAGCAAAACAAAATTTTCATAGCACTGCCTCCTCTTGCTCTTTCCCAGTCCATAGGATGCYTTTTTTGTTGTTGTTGGTTTTCTTTTAATTGGGAAAGAGCTGGTATTTTTCAYAGTCTCATAAATTTTTAAGTAACCCCTAAGCTTAATAAAGTCTTTTCTTCTGCTCCATGTTCATAACACCTGCATTTAATCAAGCCAAACAGTCCCCACCTCTTGCATGTCACTCCTACATGTATTCAAAAGAACTTGTGGTACCCTGCCTTTGACTAATYCCTCTATAACTCCTCTTTGTAGATGCCACCTGTTCAATGATTGTCACCCAAGATAAAAACATTTCTGGATTTGAATTCTCGAAAAGAAGCTAACCCACACCAAGATGGAAAACAGAATATAAAATACAAAATAGCCTGCAATAATTAAACTTTCACTTTGTTGTAGAAAAGATTTGGAATTAAAAAGAAATTTCCTTTTAAATCCAAATAGCTGACTATATTTTTGAAGAGGTTTAAGGTTCTGCTGTATTCTGAAAAGTCAAATTGTATACTTCTTATAAACATTTTTGCTGGTGGTTCTATGGAGTTAAGTCAAAACTGAGTGATCACTTCTGCAGGGTACTTTRTTGTGGGGACACACATTGTGGGGACATACMACACACAAAAACATTCACATGGAARTTGAAAAAGAAGAAAAAAAARGTTTTYCTAAGAGAAAAAATGRTTTTTGATCTTCTCATAAGTTACATTTWWAAAAAAATTATCAAATTATTTTGCACACTGAAGCAGATACMAAAGTAGAGATGCATAAGGTTCAGGGGATAATTGGCCAGAAAAGGATCTTATTCTCTCTTTCTGGTACAATTTTGGCAGGAAGGATAGACATAGCACAGTAAGTCTTAGGTGGGTATCAAATAAAAAACGAGGCAAATGATGCCTTTCTAGAGATGGAAGATTAAAAATWATCAAATGGCAATAATATAACCCACTGTAAGAATAAGGTTTTTTTATTGCATTTTAAAACAGAAATAGAATAGAAAAACAGGAATTAAACACAAAAAAAAAATATTGGCCAGCTGTTCTCTGCTTCAAGCACTGAATCAAATGGCCYAATATAACTGGGGTAAAGATTCCAAGCCAGGTTGAGAAAGTAAATCACCTGAAGGGTACAAAAGCATTTCTGAAAATTAAGCTGGAAGCAGTTGTGTATCTATCTGCAGTCTGAATTGGTCCCTGCTCTCCAAACAAGATGTTTCCCAACCTGTTGTGAGCTGTGGGCAAGAAGCACTATTTTTTTTAAAGATTCAGACCATTCTCCACATACATTCAGGCAAGTTACCTAGCTGCCAAAAACCCTGCAAATATTTCAGGAGGAACAAAAGGAATAAGAATCAAAAGATGAAATTTAGGAGATGCATTATGAAAAAATAGCCTACAGCAATCCCTCAGTCCTGCTTCATACAGTCCAGATCTGACAACTGAGCTAAATTTASATTTGCCTTGTTTAAAATCAATAGGTCAAATAAGTTAATAAAGTGCATCTCATMATTTCTCAGTGTTGCTGGATTTGACTGTTATGCTTTATTTCTGGCACCTAAYAAACCCTGCCTGCAGTAACAAGACATTTCTCACAACTACAATTGAAGTGTTTTAGGAATTTTTTTCCTAACTGAATGAATTATTATTGTACAAAATGAAGGATGCATTTCTATGCACTCACATATTTCTCAATCACTCATTTCAGCATTGGCATCCTTCAATTTAAGGTTAATAATGTCATAAATCATAAAAGAAAGRATTCTTCTAATTGGCAAGACAGTTTTCTCAGATTGTCTATTCTTTTCTTTAATTATTATTATTTTTATACACACATAAAACCATGCAAAAGCTTTGTTGTAAAGAAAACTATAAAACATGAACAAAAGACTTCAATCCTATYCCATTTGTTCCCACAAACACATATTTCCTGATTTGAATTTCATATTGGTTTGAGTAGTATGGTTCCCATTGAATCATGATATACTCTGGTGTGAAATCAAAGCAGGCTTGTAATAGGTAGCATAGCCAGAGGGGACTAGAGAAACTTTAAAAACTTAACATCCATTGTTCATTTCAGCTCATCACTTGCATTATTATTAGCAGCTGTTCTACTACAAACCACATTTTCCTACCCTTTGGGTCTGCAGTGCTGCCTCTAAATAGCAGCAAAATGTTGATGTAGCCTTCTGAGAACAACTGTCTGCTATCTAAGGCTGCTGAGGAATCTTGGCAAGGTCCATTTCATCTTCTGTCTTGCAAAGCAGGTTGCAAGTTTATCCACCTATTTATTGACAAGTGACTTTAAAAATATTCTTTTCAAACCTTAATAGATCTGCTGCTTCACATCACAGGTCTAGTTAAAGTCCCCCTCATTCATATCCCATAGAGCCTGATGGCCCCAAAAAGTTATTTTCAGAACATATGTCTATTCTCTGCTATAAATCTCAGTAAGTAAATTTTACTGATAAATCCCACAGCTGAAACAATATGATATGTTTTCCAAACATTGTACAATTTCCACTACAAAAAGTGACATGCAGAAAGAGCAAAAGAAGCAAGAAAGGGAACTGAGACTAATGCTGTTCTAAAAGACTCCTGAAAAGCTTTCAGCCAAGGAAAAGGAGAAATTTAATTGACTTAATTTAATTTGGGGATGAGGGTTTGGTAGTCTGTTAGAAGAGATTATATTTAAATAATTTTGATTTGTCCATTTTTAACCTAAGTATTTTCATATCATAAAATAAAAACGCTCATTGTTTTCTTGAGACATTTCTACTTTCATTTCTAGCCAAAGATACRTTATGCTGTAAGCCACAGCTGAATTGTAACTAAAGCAGGGAGTTTTAAAACTACATGGACTCCAAAAGTCTTGGCTAATAATAAGCCTATAATAATTATACACCCAGACTATCAAAACCACTGTCATGCTTCCCATCTCTGTCATTATGAAAACTAACGTTTTTTCACAATTGTCTTTCCCTTCCTTGGCAGAAAGACTTGCTATTCTAGCCCTCAAATTAGAAGTAACATTACAGTGGAAGGAAACTCCCAGATCACCAAGCAGAAATTCCTGCTGTCATAGGTAACTCTGATAATCTCATCCATAAAGTGTTCCAGCTCCATTTTATTCCCACTTGAAGTCCTTTCCACAGCCTCAAAGCTATCATGGTCACAAACTTTCCTTCATTATCCAGACTGACCTTTTATTCCTCCATGGTGCCTTTCCACCCAGATGTATTTGCTGACAGTTTTCATATATTCCTTCTCAGCTTCCATTGTGTCAGATTAAATAATCCTTGCTCTGCCTGTGAAAAGGAATACTATTTTTTGATCAAACCAGGAGGACCATTTTAGACAGAAGTTCCCTGACCTAAGTTTCTTACAGCTAAGCAAACATTTTTCCTCTATTCATTTTAATATCCTTTCCCAGCTCTTAGTTGAACTTCCAGCACTATTACACCAGTAATGACTACCTTACAAAAGACAGGCTTATTTCCTCATTAGTTTTTCTCTTCAGTATAGGTTCCCCATTTATTTCTAATCTTTTTTTTTCTGATCTTTAAGGGCTGACTCTAGCTTAGAAAGAACTTTCTGACAGTTTGCATTCTTCTGACAGAAAGAAATTCCCAGAGTGGCTTGTGCTTAGTTTCCATGTTCCTCAGTCTGGGCTGACTACATTCACTCACTCCTTTAGCATGTTGGGTTCCCTCTTGAAATTGTGAATCTTGGATTCAGAGTTACCATTGCACTTTCTTTGTAAATGTCCAATACAATACTGCAATGACCAAATATCCCAAGATCTTATGTTATCTGTCTAATTGTATTATCTTCTCACAACTTCACCCCCTTCAAAGGCTAAAAACCACCTGAGCCATTGCTTGCTTGATGCCAAGGTTACCTGGAAATATCCCAAAAATTTTTCCCACTCCCTTGTGCACCTCTTCTGAGCTGCAGTCTATAGCTATTGATCTCAGGGAGTTGTCATCCTCAAAGAAAACTTTGAGGAACACTGAGCAAGTGTTCCACCATTCACCTTCCCTCATATGATCCTCTGTGCTCTCTTCACCCTCTATTCATGCTCTCTGTTTTTAATACACTATCATCTTGTTCTCTTCTGGAGTCTTTATCCTTAGTTATTTCCATCTTCTTTTCCTCTCTTCTTGTGAAACCAGCCTCTCTTCTTGTTTTTTTTCCTGCCATGTTACCTTCTCTTCCTGGTTGCTCATCTTCTCTCTTCAGTTCAGAAAACACTTTGTCTGTTCCTTAGACAGACTRCTCAGTTATCCAGGTTCTACTTCTGCCTTGGCCTTAAGTGTATGTATTTCTGTGAAACACCCCTTGAATGGGCATTTGGCTGTCCAGTACACTATGTACCTAGAAGTTCTGACCTGCTTGCAGCTCCTCGTCCATTTTTCTCCAAGATGTTTTCAAACTCTCCCGAATTACATTTTATATATAGCCTTGATTTTTTTCATCCAAGGACTGTAGTGAATCTTCTCATCCAAGAACATGATKCTGCATGCAGTTGATGTCCAGTCACCAGTGATGTCCCCCAGGGATCAGTACTGGACCCAGTCCTATTCAGTATTTTTATTGATGATCTGGATGAGGGGATTGTRTCTGTCCTTAGTAAATTCATGGGCAGCACCTAGTTGGGTGCAAGTATTCTGCTGGAGGGTAGAAGGGCTCTGCAGAGGAGATCCTGAACAGGCTGAGCAAATGGGCCTAGAGCAGCAACATGAAGTTTAACAAGACCGAGTGCTGGGTCCTACACTTCGGCCACAATAACCCCAGGCAGTGCTACAGCAGGTGTCATTTAATGAAAAAAGTGGTTTCCCCATGAAACCCCTCATGGACATCACATGGTTGATGCTTATTCACACAGTCAATATATGAAACACAAAGTACATGAATCACCAGATTAATCCTGCAGCTTGCTGCTCTTCAGGTTCTCTCAGTCACTAGTCACTTCAATTTCTACCACTTTTCTCTCTATTTTAACAGCTGAATATTCATTAGCAGCAATTAAAGGGAGGAAACCTAACTCCCTTAGCTGCAAGGCCTTTGACCTTTCACCTCACTCAAATACAAAAATACCCTAAAGCCAGAAAAGATAACTAGAACATCTCATTAAGAACAGCACTCAAACCAGTGAACCTACAAATGATGAAGTGCAACCTAATAAACCACTAAGCAACAAAAAATGCCATCTAACTTACCCACAAAGTAGAAGAACTTCTTTATCCTCCACCATGGCCAAGTGTCACCCAGAAATCTCTGTTTACTGTGCTTCCAGCAGTGGGACTCTTTAGGATATGGAAAAATGAGGTGCAATACAGAATGTCCTAAACTGTTGGGTGTTTTTTTTAAGTCTCTTTACTGAATAGGTAAATATCCACTTGCATCCAAATTTTCAACTGCATCTCAACAGCAAACACAAGAGATGCTGGGGATTCAGAAGTGCAACCATATGATAAAAACTATTAGAAAGATCATGGTAACTGACTTTTATAAGAACCATAGTTTTAACAAGGACTCTGTTACCATTACAGAGAGAAAACAAGCGACTTTGGTRACATCTTTGTGCATACAAATGAGAAAAAAATAGCTTAAGGCCCATTTTGTTTATTTATTATTGCCATCTAAGCCATTATGAGATGCTGTGAGTTTCCACATAGCAGAGTCATACAGTGAAAATGTCATGAGTTCCTTTTCCTTCCTTATTCAAAATTAGGAACATTAAAATGCATTAAATTCAAGACATTATAATTTAAAGGGASATACCATAAAGTCTCTTTGGTAGTCAAGGCTGTATTGGTATTTCTGTCCTATTTTTTAAGTGCTTATAAAACAGCCATAAATACTGCTCATTTTGGAACCTGCTATCCAAGTTTTCAAGCCACAACCGATCCCTCATTATATATTTTCCTGAAAATGTGAATCAGATCAAKCTTTCATTTGGGTGAGGTGAGTTTTTGGATGTCAGTGATCAGAAGCAGTGCGCCAGAAGGACAGAAAAAATGTATTTTAATGAAATTTTAATGTAAAACAGAACTCTGTTAAAATATTGCTCTTTGCAGTCTGCAAGAAAACAAAACCAGAACCCAAACCAATTGCTGGTTTCTCAAGATACAATATACACTTGTAGGTTTTGGAAACAAATTAAGAGCCAAGCCAGTAAAACAGTGAGAACACCTTTAGCTTGAATAACTGCCACTGAACTTCCAAGCTGCTACAGCTCCTGCAGCTCCTACAGCTCCTGCATCTCTTGGGGAGCTCTCTATCCTACAAAGCCAGAAACAGGCAGGCTATGCACGCTCAAAGCAGCCTTGTTCTGCTTTTTGTTGTCCTGAATTTAAGAAAGCAGTCACCAATGCTGCTTTCCAGTGGCCGATCACTTCCTAACCAGGTTTCTCCACATTTTGAAGCACTCTGCTGGGYGAAGAAAAAGAGTGGCATGAAGATTTGTATTTACAAGTTTTTTTCATGTTTGGGGGTTTTTTTCGCCAAGTTTCGGGGTTTTTTTTTTAATTTGACTAAACTGTTGCAGCAGATCCAGGAGGAAAGAATAAATTCAAAACCATCTAATAGGGGTTAGAAGAGGAGGACAGGATTATGGCCAGCCTGCTGCACCTTCATCTGCTTGTCTCCTTTATTGTGCTGCTCACAGAATTGCTCAGTCATGTGGGAAAACCTATCTTATTGGTACCTGAAAAGCAAAAGTCACTGGACAGATATATCTGCAGCTGCGTAGAGGACATTTATATCACCCAACCCAACTTAGAAACACGGTTTGCAGGAAGACACACTAATTCTTAAAAATCCTGTTTCGTCTTTACAGAGAACCTCAGGTCAAAAATCACAGAGCAAGTAAGGGACAGAAATTTTTAAAAAAATTGTCTCACTAAAACTTGTGTTCTTATTAATATTATTTCTATAATTGTTTTGTATTGCTCTTGACACTAAGAGGCCTCCAAATGAGTTTAGTCTGCGTTGTACTCAGTGCTGCCTGAATGTAATGAAAATAAGGGCCATGGCTAAGGATCTCATTTTCAAATCCACTGATCAAAGTATACACCAGCAACAATACTCAAACTTTCAAGGCTTATTAACATTAGAAAWAAAAAATTTAAAAAAACCTTTTAGAACTGAGCAAGATGATCTTTTGACTCTGAATCTGGATTAGTTTTCAGTTTGGAAGAAGAAATGTATCTCAATAAAGTCAAGAACACTTTCTGCTTTCTATGGAGGCATGCATTGAAGTGATTAAAGAATGGCTCTGTGGGATAGTGAGCTTTCAACTGAATAGGTGAACAATCTTATTCTGAGATCTTTTGAAACGGAACAGCAGCTTGGATAAATTGATACCTCTTATAAAAATGTAATGCCACAGTTAATTAACAGATTCTGACACAAAGAAAAATCCCCAAAACATGACAAATAATACAGTTTCAGGACAGCTTTCAGAGTTGTTTTTTTTAATAATCCTAATTTGTAAATATAATGTTTATTTTATGAACACATCAAAATGGCCCTAAGAAATGTTGCAAGTTAGGGCCAGTCAAATTATTATTGAGGAGATATTCATTTATTGCCCCCTTTTCCTGTTTGTRGTTTGTTCTTGGTAATAGGTTTATTAAATAGTAGTTAACGATGTACATTTCATAAACTATTTACTTTGGCTTTAGATTACTTGATGGATTCAATTGTTTACAATTATTGTTTCTATTTCTTGCCCAGATTTGTATTTGTTTTAAGCTGAGCTCTGAATAGTTTTACTATCACCTTGCAGCTATGAAATGTCTTTGCAAGGTTAGAGAAGGGGTTATACTGAGAAAAATAAAGCAGTTTTCAGTAGATTTTTCTTTTCAGAAGGAAAAAACTAAATTCACATGTCACAAAARGTGAAAGGGCTGCTCAGAGCACAGAATCTTCTTCCTATAGGGAGRTTCCTTCAAATTCCTTCAGGTCCAGGGATTTGTGCATACACAATTTGTTTAGTTGTTCTCTGCCCCACTCCTTCAGTGGGGATAAGGCTTCCTTGCTCTTCTTGTTTATCCATTAAGCCCTTCCACCACTTTTGCTTGCTTTCCTGCTTGTCAGGCTGGACCATTCTCAAGCTTGGAGGAGGTGATCTTGAAAATCAGCCAGCCTTCAGGGACTGCTCATCTGTTCCAGGCCATGTCCTATGGGATTCTTCCAAATAGGTCTTTGAAAAAGACGAAATCTGTTCTGAAGTTCAGAATTGTGATACTAATCTTGGCCCTTCTCTCACCTCTCAGGACCCTGAATTCCACAGCTCATGGTCACTGAAGCCAAGTCTGTCCACAACCTTCACGTTGGTAAGTATAAGGTCAGTCACAGTGTCTCATACACTCTGACACCACCTGTGTCAGGAATTCACAATCCCTGTGCTGCAGGAACCTCCCAGATCCCTTTTGTTGTGTTGTGTTGTTTCCAGCAGGCATCAAGGAGGTTGGAGGCCCCTGTGAGGACCAGGGCTTGCAAACAGGAGACATCTCCCAGCYGTCTGAGAAGGGCTCATCTGCTCTTCCTGGTCAGTAGCCCGCATCCTGCTCAAAAATACCTACATTATTGCTCCTGCTGATCTGAACTTGCAAGTTCTGAGCTGTCTCATCATCCCTGCCAGGGCAGAGCTCTGTGCACCCCTGCTGCCTTCAGACAGAACTCCCTCTATCCCCCTGGATGATCCTTCCTGAAGTGCCCCTGTCCATCCATGGAAGCACTCCAGTGGATGCTCTGGTTCAGCCCAGATCTATGCTTGTGTGAGCACAAACATGTTGTTAAACAACTGAGTCATTCCCAGGGTTAAGGCACCATAAATTTTTTGTCTAAGCTTTATGTCCCTTCATGAATTAGGGCAATTCAGACAGCAGGCAGCATTCTTGTTAACAGTTCATTTTCTCTTCTCTCTCAATCTCCTGTCAGGAAACAGCTTACAGGTCTTCCTGATGATCCTCTAGAAGAAATCATAGTTACACAGAGAATTTTTCCAACAATAAATTCCCATTGAACAAAAGAAAAAAAGACTGAAATACTGTTGCAGAATACCAAGTCAAGAAATAGGAAATTTTATTGCTGCACATGCATCCTCAGTCATTGTCTTTGCTGCTCCTGGGKTAGCAGAGGTGGAGTGAAATAAGTGCTGTTTACACACATTTTCAGCTATGGCTTAGGTCTGTTTACTCTCTTTCTGGAGGTTGAGTGCTCTTTGGAAGCTGTTTTATTCAGYGCTAGCTGAGTCATGGCCATTTGCCTATATGACCTCTCTCTGAACATAGGATGCTCAAGAAATGCCTCCTGCCTACTTCCTACATCCACATGTGGARTATAGACTCCGGTTACTTCATATTTCAAATTCTGTACTCAAAAGATCTAGAGGTATTTATGAATGAAYGGCTTCTGTGGGAGGAATAAATACACATTTTTGCACAGTTAAGCTGCTAAATACCAAGTGCCCCAAGAAAATATGGGAGTAAACATTCAGCCTCTGCAGTGTCCCACATCATACATCAAAGCAAGCCATAAAAATMGACCTGCACATCACCTATAAGTTAGTTTTAAAAAGCTGGATAACTTCAAATAGCCAGCTAACAAAATAGCACTGGTTTGTGGTTAGTGTTCCCACCTGCTTCTCCTTTACCACAAGGCAAAAGGGAAGCTCTCTCCACCTGGTTGAGAGTAACCTCTTGCCTCATGAAGGGATGGGCTGCACAAACCTCATTCACTCACAATATCAGTAAACACCTCMCTGCTAAGAGCAATGGCAGCCACATCTAGCCCAGCAGTCACTGCACTTGCTCACTGTGTTTGCAACCTTGAGCACATGTATTTTAGCCAGGATTATACTTGTCTTCATCACTGTACAGAAAATACTCTTTCCTGGACTTTTTTCTATTGAAATATATCAAATTCACCCATGATCATAACCATGGAAGTCAGCAAGGTGTGTTGCAATTTATCACAGCTAATGAGAACATTTGATTTCTTTGATCCCAGCATCCAGCCACCTGCTAGCACCAGGATGTGGTGCTTCAGAGAGGAGAGAGACACTGTTCTTCCTTTGCCCCCCACTGCCTTGCAACCTAAACCCCAAGTCTGGCAATCCTTCTCTTCACAACAAAAGTTACTGAAGAAATCTTGAACTTTCCTAACTTAGCCCCAGAGCAGTGACATACAATATAAACTTCAGAAAATACCCCAACATTGTATTCCAACATTGCTCTGGACTCTTTGAATCTCTGCACCTCAAAGACTGGCTGAAAAGGAAACAGAAAAACAGGATTAATAGGTGAGCAACAGGTAATTCATACACAATGGTGTAATAAAGTCTATCTGGTAACATAAATTGCTTACAGAATGATTCTCTGAAGACAAGCAAAACCACACAAAATAAATGTTTAATATTTTCCTGTTAATGTCTACAGCTTTGTCCTGACTGACTACAAAGAGATGCCATTTAAAGTGGATAAACCCAATGAGCTCAACGCTGCAACTCTGCTGGTTCCTTGTACAGTGYAAAGTGATCCTCAACTACAATTTTTTCTTGTTTGATCTTCAAGTTTTAAGCAAGAAAAAGTATCATGAAATCACTTTCAAGTTTTTCTTTTTTTGTATTTTAATTCAGTCACACTTTCTGCTCCCTGTGGTTTAAATTATTCATTACAAATTGTGCAGATTCAGATGTCAGCAAGTCATTGGCTAAATAACAAATTCAAAAAGGACTCTGCAGCCGTTTTCATGACATATCAGAAAGATCCTCTGCCCAGGCAGGACTGATCACTCATTTTCAAGTAACATCTGAAGCTGGACTCATCTCAGCCTTCAATGACTTTAAAGCTACTTGGTGTGCYAAATGCACAGGTATTAGTTGGTCATGTTTAAAAAGATTGGTTAGATGTGACTAAATGTTATTCCTATGACTAAATGTTATTCCTAGGAAATGTTATTTCCTAGCTGAAATCAGTTAACAAGAATGCATGAGCTTCTACCCCAACAGTGCACTGTGCCAGAAGGACCCTTTACAAAGGGTGAGGARGGGTCTTCACACATTGTCTTTGTTGTAAGCACAAGCTCAGCATGTACCAGCAMAACCTCTGCACACCCTCTGAGGACCAAGCTCCTCAGGACACCCCCAGCACCAGTGGTGTTCTGCAGGCTGGCTGCACAGCACCCCCGGAGACAGGTGATGGGCTGGCAGGTGATTTCATGGCCCTGGACACTGCTCTTGCTGAGAATTACAGACACGCACTCAAGCACTTCCCTGGCACAGGAGAGTACACCGGGCTCACAGGAGAAAACACATAAAGCAAATCCTCCTACGAGGAGGAATTTATAATCTGAAAGACTGGGTGGCCATTTCAGAATGTTTTATGTCCTGGGACAGGTTAGAGGGAGATGGGAGAATGTGAAACAAATAAAGGGTGAAAAATCATTTTCCCATTAATCAGTTTAAGGGCATACAATGACATCCATATATCGTGGAAGCCTAATTCTTGTCTCTAAATAAGGTATTTGTATGGGAACATGGCCAGTTAGGCAGCTGTCTGGTCACCCRTGGATGAGAGCAACTGATTTATGTGAGCACTCTGTGCATTTACACACATGAATTACACATTTACTCAGACAATGCATGTCTGGGTTTGAAAGCCCAGGCCCCAGTTTGCTGAGAACTTTGGGAGGCCTCTGAACAAATAATTGATAAACTGAAATCCTTTTGCTGTCAGATGGGCAGGTCAGATGGGATGCCCAGTGTAACTGTAGGAGGTGTCTCACAGGCAGCTCAGAGAGAACTTGATCCCTGGTGGCTGAGTACTCTTTCCAGAAATGGCTGTATAAGGCACATAAAGAGAAACAGAGCATCAAGCTTGTTTTATATATCAGTCTTTTTCTGTATCMCATAGGTCCATGTTCTTTTTCTGTATCCCATAGGTCCATGTTTTCCTCACAGCCTTGTCTAGTTTTGAATAAAACACAAAATGATCTCCAAAATTAGACCAACCAATGCAGGGAAAGCACTCTGAGCACACTGTTTGAGCCTGACCTRTGACTGAATGCTCACCATATATATAGCTCAACCATTTGCAAGTCTGTGATGTTGAACAAATGCTCTACTTTCCACTAGTTTTGCAAAGCACTCCTAAATTTAACTCTCAGCCAACACTGTATGACTGCACATTTAAGCTAACCTGCATAGTCAGCTTATAAATTTTTAAGAAGCTTTTTCTTCTCTAACAGTGAATGTAAATGTAAGTTGTTTGAACAAAGACACTAATTTATCAGTTATAACAATGAATGCACCTCTTTGTCTACTTGTGACTGCGTGAAATATGCATTTGTCATTGACATAAATGGAKATTGATGACAAAAATTATGTGTAAAATGCAGAATAAAAATCAGAAGGCCAGGACAGTCTGGTATGGATTGCCATATCTCCAGAAGTACCAGTGGTGTTAACACCATTTTTYAATAGCTGAAGATCTGGCTGTTAACTTCTAACATCTCAAGGTACTTTTGTCATGTGCGTTGCCWATAAACTTTTCACACAGTGCTGACCTTCTTTTGATTTGGAACAATGATAATGCATTGTTTATGCTTTCACTCTGTCTGCAAATATGTCTCCTGTGCAGWCAACAAGCTTTACTTGTGCTTACTGGTATTAAAGTTCTTTATGAGTCTTCACAAGTATATGTTTGTATTAGAAAAAAAGAGAAGCATCATTGTTGCTCCTAGTCTTGACCTAAGATGCAGAAAAAAGAAAAGATCTTTACTTAAGAAACATTTGGGGAAAAAATGCAGAATGAAATAAATTAAATAATGGATATTCCACAAAAGACCTGCAAATAAGAAAAAGGAAAAAAAWATAGGRAAGAAAGAGATAAATAAAGAGTTTAGAATAGTGATGCCACATTTTCATAATACAATAGTTTAAGTCAGCTTGCATGTGTTTTGCACAAGGTCACATTCAGAATCACAGAAAAATGAGCAAATACAGCACTTGTGAGAGCCTTCCCACACAGCAGSACTGTGCTCTGAGCACCTTTGTGGGATCTCTGATATGAACCAAGGCCCCACTGAACCAAATGCTGTCTTAACAAAAACCTCTCATGAGTGGTTTTTCAGTGAAAGAATCAGAATGGACCCAAATCTACTCTCACCACATGACCCATGACCGATGAATGCAAAACCCACCACAACCATTCTTCTCAACTCTGAGACTTCCTGCCCTTCTTCCAGTTCTRGTGGTTGCAACAGCTGCAAAAAGTAGACTCTGCCCCTGCTTTCAATCTTGCTTCAAATATTCCTGTCAAATAAATGGAGGATTTCTTCAATCACAATTTTACTCATCAGATGTCTCAGCCACACATATTCTTACTTCATGTGTAAGATCTTTCAACAAACTCTACTAGTCTATTTTAAATTTATACTCCCTGACAGAATTTAAATACTTTTTCTATTATTAATTTTATTATTATTATAATTTTATTAATTATATGCACAGTCCAAGATGAGAGACTCATGGACTTCAATACAGATCAAGTACTTTGACATGCAAAAAAGCAGAGAGAGAAAGAGTAGATGCATGYAATTATTCTCCTTTTCATATCCAGATTTATGACTAAGGAAATAAAAAGGGCCCCAGCCATCTTGAAGAGGTAGAAGGGACAAGAAGATCCACCTGTTCTAGTTTTGAGATGATCTAGTTTTGAGCTGGGTATCACACTGAGCTAATTCCATGGGAATAAATCCAGATTACACTTTGTCAAGATGCCCACACTGAGAAAAAAGAGCCTTTGTCCTCTGCTAAATGAGCACAGGAAGAGAAGATTTACTTGTAGAAAAGCCACAAAAATATTTTCACCTACCTTTTAACACAGGGAAGCCCCAGGAATCTGGTCTCACTTTGGAGCAGCTGAAGCAGTACTACCCTAGGTATATCAGCAAGCAGCAAAGGCACCTTCAGCACTGATGACCAGAAATGCAATTTTAAATCTCCCAACCATTTCTCCTTTACATGCTGTGACTTCCACAAGACACCCATCTCACAGCACATGAGCCAACCTCCTTCAGATGAAAACAAACCCAAAGATGTGCTGCAGGCACTAATGAGCACTCAGCCTGCAGAACCAGGCTATGAGCAGCACCAAGTCCCCAAAACCACACGTATCACAGAGGTCAGGGCAGGTTATTTCACTCAGCAGATCCACTCCTAATGGAGCACACTGCTTGCTAATGTAGAAAGAGTCATGTTCAACCACTGCACGAAGGGACAATGACAAGTGGGGACAAGGCTGATTATAGTCAGCCAAAATCAACTGTCAAGCCCTAACAAGCTTGTGATGAAGTACAGCTAATGTAATTATCACCTTAGGGTCCACAGAGAAGGGCACTGATAGAGTAGAAGAAAAATGGGCTAGTAAGCAAGAGTCAGAGTAAAAAGCAAGGATTCYCAAACTAAAGGCTGAGATCAAGTCAGCTGTGTGGTGACAGCAAGAAGAACTGCAGTTAGTCAAAATGTAAGGTAATGCAGCCCACAGAGGGTAAGAGAGCAGTTACTTGAGCAAGGAACACAAAGCCCATTGTTTATGCYAAATAGCATAAATAGAAAGTGGTAGTTCTTAATTCCTTTGACAGAAATAACCATTAGGAGACMCATCTTTCTTTAAATTCTCTTTTTTGCTTTCCCTTGATCTCATATTACATTTTCATCGTGAAGGCTACAAGTTTTTTTCCTACAATTCCCAAGACAGGGATGATGGGTTTTGCTGCTGACGTTACTAGTGAACCACAGATGAATTCATAACAGCTCCCACATCCAAAGAAGACCACATAAGAAATTACCCTCATACAAACATCTTTTTTTTCCTTGATATCTGATACCATAAACCTGTTACTTCCTTCATGGATCAGAGGCCTTTGGGGAAAAAACAAAGTGGACAAGAATTTCTAAGGAAAGAAAAAAGTRCAGTTTTTTATTGGAGAACTTTTTAGAATTTTTATTGCATTATAAGGAAGACAAGAAAAGTAACCATAAAGCATTGTATTTGTAGGTCACCTTTAAAGAGTAAACAACAATTATATACACTTCATCATAATGAGTTCTGCATATCATGTTGATGTTCCTCAGTTCATCTGTCTTTCATACTGAGGGGACTCATCCATCATCTAGTCATACACAACCCTGTCATACAGGGGTGATAGAAGTTATCTTCAAGGTAACTCACTGACACTTCTTAATTAAATATCTTGAAATATTGCATATTATTTTCCYGTACCACCACTGGAGACAATGGTAATTACATGGTGGTTCCCAGAAACATTTTATGAATCCTCAATTATTGTGCAACTAGCTGGATTTGACATTAATGCTGCTAGTCTACAATGAATTAGATGTAGTAAAATATTGGAAATATTCAGGCACCCTTTCTGAGTTATCCAAGACCGTCCATTTTCCAAAGTTACTTAGACTGTTTCTGCAAAATATCCAATGACAAGGTATTTGAAAAAAATCCTGATGATTTTGACTGGGTGATTTGCAAGGCAGCCAGAAGCTGCAGGACGTCCTTAAAACACGGTCATCCTAAATTAATTATTTAATTAATTAATTAATTAATGYTCTTATAAAYATTCCCAAGATGCATGGACTCAAGGACACAAATTCCTTATATTTCCATTSTCCTCCTTACCAAAAGGCATGCAGATGTTGCAAGGCCAATGTAGTTTTGCATCATCCAGAGCCTTCCAAAGGATCCACACATTTCTAGATTTTCAGCTATGAGAATGGTCACATTTCTGCCTGTCCAACCCCTTCATGAATTTTCAGTGCAAACCATAACCTTTCTCCAGGGTTCTGACAGCCATAAAGCATTTTTAAAAATATAAATACTCTTGTCCCACTGCAAATCTGATCATTTGATAAGTATAGTTTAATATGCGCACTACAGTTGCCACATGCTGTTTATGTAGGTGCTATTCCTGACCATTCAATTTATTGATATTTATTATGTTTGTTACAAATTGATCTTGCAATTTCTCTGGAGTTTTCTTCCTGCTGTGTTTTTCACGGGCAAGTGCAGCTCATCCCAGGGTGTGTCACAGACAAGGAGCTTTCTGGAAAGACAAGCAGTGGATGAGGGAGTTCAGAAAGAAATTAGCAGACAAGGACAATGTAAAACTTACTTTAAAACTTGGAAATAGTTCTGTACTCCTATATAGTCAAAATCTCATTTTATCCCCTCATTTTCACTAATTATAATTGCAGGACATAAATCCATACTGGTGTCCCTCAGGGTCTCCTCCAGCATTTTGCTTCCATGTGCTGTGAGGCTATTTTCTCTTTTCTGTTTCCATCTCTCTTATTCTCTCTAACTTCTGCTATTTGCTTTACCACTTCTCTGCTAAGCCCCAGGTCCCAGCAGACTCTCCCCCTCCAGTTCTTTATTTGCTTTAATATGCTTCTTGCCTGAAAAAAAATGTTATCTGGTTTTCTCCACTTCCACTAATTTTCTCCTTCTCTTCATCCTAAACATCACTATTTCCTGAAGCATACTAAGCCAGTTGAATGTTTTACTGCCACAAAACAGTCTCAGCTATGCACTTCATTTTTCTTCTCATTCTCTTTTTCAAATGTTTCAATGTTTTCTTGCTTAATGTCTGAATTACCAGTTTAAACACATCACCACTGCTGTTGACCCTGTCAGCTGAGGATATTGAAACACTTCTGCCCTGCCCGTGGATGCTCTGCTCTGCTCTGCTCACTCAGCCATCCATCCTGAAGTCCAGCCATCATGCTCCACCAGACCCTGCACACAGCTTTGGGGCTCTCTCTGGCTTTTATCAATATTGCCCATCCCTAGAAATCCTTAAAAGACAACAACCACTTTTAAAGAGGCATTTTCTACATGTTTCCTCTGCTAAACCAGGCACACTCTGTGTTCCTATTCCCACTACCTTTGCCATGGTGTCTGCTTTTGCTTTACAGAGTGCTTTTGCTTTGGTAGAAGTTTTTGCTTTATATGGTTTACTTCACAGGGTAGAGGCAGGGAATACTTATCACCTGCAGAAGTGTTATGATCATTTCCTTCTGACATTTTATGCTATTAAGTGGCATAAACTATGATGAAATGTCATCATTCAAATACAGCAACAAAATGAATCTGACTCCWAACATGATCTGACTACAAAGTGTGTGGAAAACACCCCCACTTTATCAGCAAACAGCAGGAAAGTAGTTGATAATTTATGTCATAGCATTCAAAGTTTCTGAAGTGATACATTATTCATGGAGAAAGTCATCTACTTGTGTCTTTTCTAAAGACACATTAAAAAGTACAATGTTAAAAATAGATGGCATTTTATTGGAGATCATAATTATTTAAAAAGTTGGCAACAGGGCTTTTTTCTTCCTAAAATGACCTTTCAAGATGAAATGAGGAAAAGAAAAGCTTCTCTGAGGAAGAAGCCATGAAAAAATCCAGTGCATAAGGAATGCATTTACCTTTAATCTGAATTTTAGTATATTCTCCAACAAGAACAGAGACCAGTAAAATCGCATTCAGAAGTACTGAATGGTAGGTCTGCTGAATGACAGAATTTGTAACCTTGTTGTGACCAAAATCGTCATGATACATCTGTAATTTGGAAATGCAAACTTTGCCTGGGCAGTAAATGAGAAATGCACAAATATATTKAAGATCATAAACATGAGCAGAGAGCAATCCCTAAGTACCATTTACCTGTCTCAGTGTTGCCACATATATTATCAGTGAACAGATTTGCTTTCATTTCCCTTAATCAGTGTTCACTCTTCTGCTTGCTTTCRCCCTAAGCAAAGATCATGTGAAAATACCCCTAGTCTTACAATTCAAATCAACATAATTAGAAGTTGACAAACAACTGGCCAAAATCATGTAAGAAAGCAGTTAGCAATCTGCACTGCCTTTTGAGGGACCCCTGCCTGCACCCATTCCATTTTTCAGAGCTGTGCTGTGTATGGTCAGTCTCTGGGGCACCTGCTGGGACCCCACATGTGACCTTCCATCATTTACTGGGCAAGATCCAAGGGTGGATGAATAAGAGAAACCACCAGCCATGGGATGACCAGGATGGTATGCAAAGCTATGATGACAATGGATTATTTAACCCTTTGCCTTTATCCTTTTCCTGCCCAAGGCAGAGGCAGCTCCTCAGAGGGGGCAGAAGAGGTAGAACTCAGAGCATTAGACTGCACAGCAGAAGCAAGTAGAGAGTTCCCTTGTTAAGGCCAGCTCCAGGAAAGCATCCTTGTTCAGAAAGGATGTTAAGTGCCTTGTTAAATCCTTTTGAGGCTGGTGGGACTGAAAAAAATGCTTAAAGTTAAGCACATTGTTAAATGCTTTCTAGACTTAAACTATTACTGCTTTTCTGACTAGTGCCATGCTCTTGGAGGCTGTTTCATTCCTTGGAGGCAGTGTAAAAAGAGGCACAGGGCTCTTGTCTCTGCGAGGAAGGGATAACTCTTTGTCCCAGTACACTTCTCCACTGCATTAAGTGAGTTCCAGAGAGGAAACCGAGCATTTCACCTTTATTTAAATTTATTTTCCTGTTTATATTAAACAAATCTAAATCAATGTATTAATTACATAACTACTTTCCTCTGGAGCAGTTGCCTACTGTTTACAGCTGACTAAATGGGAGCTGGGAACTTTGTAACAGAGCAATTTGAAAAATGAATGAGAAGAACAGAGGTGCAACGAGCAACCCACCAGCTCCAAAGAGAGCTGAGTTGTAGAAAGATAAATCTGGGACACAATCAGCATCTTCACAAAATTCAGTCTCCTGCTGGATAACTGAAAGGAACTATATTGTCTGGTGAATGTCTAGTACCTCTATTAACAGCAGAGAGCAGGGTAGCAAACTGCAGGCAGTAGAGACAATATACAGGCAGTAGGCACAGCATCTGTGGTTACACACAGATATTACAACAGCAGAATAATAWCTTAAACCTCTGCATTCAAAAAATACCACAAATTCTACAGGTCGTTATTCACAGGAAACATTCTGCATGAAAAAGTATAAACATGGCTTTAATGCAACAATATTGCATTGTCAGCTCTTGGTAATRGGTTTAATTTTAACTCAGGAAAGCCACAAAAACAAATCAAGCTTTTTGCGTCCCTTTGCATTCTTATGGTTACAAATGAGATTTCCAGAAGCTTAAATTCCAGTGTATGGTGGCTGCACATTGAATCATTAATTACCTACCTTCTGATAGAAAAAAAGTCATATTGAAACCCTAAGCTGTGGTTTGTATCTTTTTAAAGAAATCCCATCTGTTAGTTTCTACTCCAGAACATTTAGAAATGCCTGAGGGGAAAAAACCCTAAAACTAAAAATGTCATTGCAGTAGYAGGAGATGGGGTTACCTCCCACTGTTTTAAATTCAGTGCTGCAGTTCTGGCCCTCAAACCTATCTTGTGCAGTGACAGGTCTGAGCTGCAATATTGAACTTACACAGGTTTGGGGAGCCAAAACTTTATGTTCCTTAGCATAGGTCAAAGCAGAGCTAAAAAAATGCCTGTAGGGAGTGGTTAGGAAAAAACAGCAGATGAAACCAAAAGGGCACTTAAGCTCTGTCCAAAAACATGAGGCTTTGAAAATATAAAGAAAACATTATCATTTTTGAACAAAGAAGAAAGTTTCCCCTGCTATTTATGCTATTTTCTGTACCAGGGAGAGTGCTGAACACTCAAGGGTCTCTGTGCTAAGCACTGTGCAAGCACACAAGTGGAYAGTCCTATCTTTGGAAGGTTTTCAGTCTAGGCCCTCTCCTTCTCTGCCTTTTGCACATRTTAAGTTATGCTTCTTCATTTAATGGCAAAGAAGTGCTGTCAAACTAGATAAAGCAAAATGCCTGCTGTGCTTACCATCCCTTTCAGAACTTATTTTATAATCCACCACAATAAAGTATAATTTATGTATTTTTATCAAACTCTGCATTATTTCAATAGCATCTGCAGAGATCAGATTGCAATATGTTCTGGGAGATATTGTTTTGCCCTGAGTTCATAAAATGTTCTATTTTTCAGTAAAATCTCCTGCCACAATTTCATCTGCAGTTATGAGTAATTTTTTATCTGTTTTGCCAGGTCTTGTTTTGAGTAGCAAGAGTTCTCAAAGCCACATGATTTGCAAAACTTTCTTCAGTGGTCTGTGAATATTGATTTAAAGCAGGACAGAATCAATGGCCATATCTCATTTATTGGATGTCTTTCTTAAAAGGACACATGTAAAAGAGGCATCCAGAAAAATGGTCTTTTCATAAGCTTTTAATTTATTTAAGTAAAGCCTGCTGTGATGGAGGACTGTGCTCAAACGAAAGCTCTTCCAACTTTTCTATAGAGTGTGCTAAAAAGGATTTCCCATTGAAAGACAGACTATCTACTGTTCTCAAGAGCATTTTTTTTCTCTTCTCAAGAGCATTTTTTTCTCTCATAAGGGAAAACCAGGCACCTGGAGTAACCACTTGGATCAGTTCAACAGTGAATAGGTGCATCCTTCATCCCTGTCTAAATTACTGCTGTATCTCAGCACTTTCTCACACCTTCAGGCACTGATCAGACTCCCAGAGACTATCCCCATTTTCTCAGTGCTGCTGCTCCAGGGTTCTCCCTCCATGGATATGGACAAAATTGTCCTGTTCCAAGCTCCTGAATCAGACTGCGGAAAGTGACTGAAGTGCATGGTTGTGGCCAGGTCACTTCAATGAAAGATGCTGGCAGTCTGTATTTCTGCTCAGATGAAACCATCTGGGACTGAAGGAATGCTTGCTCTTGGATCAATAATTCAGGCAAGGAGGTTCTCAGCAAAACCYGTGTAGAAGCCAGAATTACTTTTGCAATGAAAACCTGCCCAGGGCAAATAGCCCACCTCTCATTTCCTAYGCAAAATCCATTGTCCTCCAACTGATTTTTCAAGGAATGATGAGAACTGAATAGACTCATCCTTTATTTGGGGCTATTTAGCCTGAGCTGCACAGTGAATCTATAAGGATTTTCTTTCCAATGAGGCAGTCAGGACTCTACACTAACATAAGAGGCCTGTGCCTCATATGTTATAATGTATTAAACTTATTTCACTCCTGTTTCACTTCCCCAACTCCACATCACTAATCTGACCCTGCAGCAACCATAAACCCTACTTGAGAGAGCMGATATTGTCCCCACTCTAGTGTGCATAGACTGAATTTGCATTAAGGACTGATCAGGAAGGATTATCTGGTAGTTCGYGCCAACCACTGAAACAAATTCAGAGAAAAAAAAGTTGCTTATTAAAGAGGTGGTTAAGACAGCTGCTTTGTTTTATCACTCATACACAAACAAATATAGGACTTTTATTTTACTAGAGACTGGAAGATAATTTTATGTTCAAAGAATCAATATCAGGAWTTTTTGAACCACTAGACTGGATTTACAAAACCAAAACCTTTTCTTACCCTTTAAGAKGTGTTCTACACACTTCATTCTTTCTTTTGAATAATAGAAAATCCTCACATAAATATGTTCATAAAGATGTAATTCCATCCCTGGGTTCTGAGACCTATAAACAAAGGCAACTTCGCTTTCCTTGTTACAAACATCTTAAGATCAAGTTATACAGCTAGACATAGTTGTACATATATTTGTGGTCAAGTCCATTTAAAATTATTTAGGGATAGGAAAATATATTTGGAATGTACTGTTGGTATCCAAAAATGTAAAGTTACAATATCCCAATGGTATAAACAAAGAGAGAGTAGGAATTTATATTAGGCAGTATATTGCTAGAAGGTCTCACAGGCGGAAAGCAGGAATAGGTTAAAAGAGAAATAATGGAATAGTGCTAGCAGAGGCGAGGTGGAAGATGAGTTTATGAGGTGACAGCTCTATTTTGCCTAAGCTTGCCTGGAGGTGAATAGAGAAAAGAACTCTCTYTCAAAAGGGGCTTCAGTATTTCAAAATGTACTTGTGCTCCTAACCAGGTTTTACCTTTCCACAGGCAAGAAGGCCAGGCTGGCTCCAGGGTGACATACCAGGTGCACCAGCTGCCTCACAGAGAAGATTCTTGAGRAACACCTACCAGGAGAACATTGAAATTCAAGGGAGAGGGGGAAAACTGAACAGATACAGGTAAATGGGCATACGCATGCTGCCAACTGTAAATGGCCTCCATTGTTCCTGATCCCACTCCTTTATTCCCTCCATAAAAAAATTATGAGACCCAACTATTCATACAGCATTTCCAGAAATTTAATAGACCGTATAGATTAAACTCTGAGGGCCAAGCAGTGGTGTCAGATACACCCAATGAAACCTCATCTGAGAACAGAATTTGGCTCAGATTCAGCACGCAAATGAAAGGGTTTTTTTCCACTTTCAGAAGAAACCCAAGTATGTAAAGTTTATAGGCACTAGTAGGAGAATAAATCAATTTAAGTCCATGTCACACCATTCTTTACAGTTTTGTAACAAGGTGTACTTTGTTAGATTTTAATCTGCATACATTTGAGACAGCAAAGCTCTTCAAAATCATCTTTTAATGGCATCGCAATTTATAGACAGTAACTAATTTCAAACTTCATAGCACTTGGCTTTTATGATTATTTCAAATCATTTAAATGCAAATGAATTTCCAGAGAGAGAAAACATCAAATGCCCTTGAGTGGCAACATGTAATAGAACTGCGAGCAGAAATCACAGTAGGAATTTGAAGCAGTCTGATAGGGTTTGACGGGAGGTCTGTATAAAAGTGTTTGCCTAAATCCAATTTACATTTCATTTCACATTATATTCTATTTACCCATTTTGTCATTTTAATATGACTTATTTACTTAATCCTGCTCTGAAATGCAATCTACTATCAAGAGCAAATGTGGAATTCTGGTCAGAATAGACTTACAGCAATTTTGCATTTTAGGACAATGGTAATATGGTTTCTAAAAAAGAGCTAGCTAGCTTTCCCCCACAGTTAATAATGTTATGGCACCACGCAACCAAAAACATTTGTGCATGCCTTAAATAATTACACTTCTTTCAAGCTAAGCAATTGTTTGCCTACTGACAGAGTAATATTTCCTGGGAGGCATTGCTAAGCTACAGTACATACAAAATATTTGGACACAGAGTGCTGAGAAAGAGCTGAACTATTCTTAATGTGATTGCACTCAGAAAGATAAGAACTGTCCTGGAACTCCCCATTCAGCAGCAGTTGAACAAAGCACCAAGGGTGGGCTTTTCACAGCCAGATGGATTTGCAGGAGGAAGCAAGAGCTGGTGTACCTCTAGTGCTTCCTGTGCTTCTGGGTAAGCAGTGCAGGTAAGGACCCAGCCACAGCTGGAATCTTGATATCATCCACCCTCTGTCAACATCCAGCCTTTAGGTTGTACAATGCATGTCCTTTTTATTTTACCTGACTTAAAAAAAKAAACTGTCCACAAGTGCAAAGTGACCAAATGCATTCTGCCCTGTCCTATTCCAGTGCAAATTCTGCAGGGCAGCAGGCTAAACCATGGCATTCAGCATTTGTAGGTGGACAGAGACAGTGATGCAGTCTGCACAGCTTCCAAGGGGTTTGACCACAGCATGGGCCAGACTTACACATGTGATTAAGGCATACCTGTCTGTTCTGGGGAAAGGAGAACTCCACTGACCACCCCTAATTTCTCCAAATACCTATTTTCCAGGCCCAGTATTTGAATGAAAAGGCAAAAATACATCTCAGACTCATTGATCCCAGCAAAGGCTGTACACAGTAACCAGAAGACCTCCTAGCTCACAGGAGAGGAGAAAGGGGGAACCTGGGTTTGTGGTGCTGATGGTGTCTGAATATTTTCTCATTTCCTAGAGAGTAACAGCACTACCCAAGTCTACTATAACAAAGTAAAAAATTTAGAAGTCAYGTGTTTTCAAAATCTGTCTTTTTAAAGATAACAGAAGACACAAATACCTTCAGATAGTCAGGGCTAATCATCATTCTGTGCCACACTTCCAGCACATAGTTTGCAGAAATCCATGAATATTTTCATTTCTTATCAGATATAAATTACTGATACAGTCAGTACAATGTTTGTTGGTGAAAACTCCTATAGTTGAGTAAACTGAGTGATGGATTTGAAGGAAAATAAGAATAAAATATTGTGCTTGGGATAGAGAGATTACTAAAATTGTGCTATTCCAACAGTAGCCAATTTCACAATCAAGATGTCTTTTCTATTGCAAAGGCAATTTTTACATGTCTCCTGCACATAAATGTCACTCTTTTGTTTATTATGTGTTTCTTTTTCATTTATTTCATTAATTTTGTATATATTTTCTGTGAAAAGACTTCTAAGGAAGTACATTTGTCCTCTGTTTTGAGCAATTTGTCTTTTGCAAGGACGATATAACTGTGTAAAAGAAATAATATGAGGTCTTTTATCAAAAACTTATCAGCACTGTTCAAACAATGAGGCAGTTCACTTGATTTGAATAAGCTAACTCCTGGGTTAGCTTTGGACCTACAGTTTGTCAGGTTAGATGGTGGCTATTTTATTTTTTCATTTTTCAAACTTCATGGAAAGGGTTACTCAAATAAAGGCTGGTATATTGACTAGCAGTGATCAAACAGTAGCAAACCTTTGATAAAGATCTTGAGCCTTTATTACCACTAGGTGCAGTTCTACCATCTACTAGTCCAGCTCCCCACTGGCTCCCAGGTCTTGGTAACTGATCCCCCCCATTTCATCAGTGGGGGCCTGCTCAGAAGCTCTGCCTGGGAAATTTCCCTTTAGAAAAACCAGGATGAGGTCTAGGGAAACTGTTCCTTCCAGAGGCCCCCCGCATAAAGACTGATGGCCAGGCTGCAGAAAGTTTTATTCCCAACTCTCTGGCCTTTTATTCCCAACTCTCTGGCCTTTCCCCAGTGCTGTCTGCCCATGCTTCCTCCTTTCTGTGCCCTCCAGCTGCACCCCTGGAAATGCAGACTGGAGTGTCTGGCCCTGAGCAGCCCAAACCCAGGGCAGTCAGTGCCACMTCACCTGGCAGCAGCATCCACCACGTGTAGGGGGAGAGCCAAGCCCTGCAGACAAAGCCATTATTTGCTGAGATCATCAAATCACAGTTTGCTGAGATTTGCAAAGTACAGKTTTCTGTAAGGAGATTTCAGTCCCTTCACTGAGAGGTTATCCTGCACAGAGGCCATAAAGGGCATGTCCTCAAAGACACCTCTGCATCCTGACCTCAGTCTCTCTGGCTGTGAAGGGTTTTAGGTTTCTCTCAGTTCTGCAGGAGTGGTGAATGGCTTGCACAGAGGTACCACTCAGTGACTTCAGAGCAGCTGCCCCAGGTATTTGCTGTGTGCATACAGCCAGGTCCTCTCACAGGCAGGTGAAGAATCCCAGGGAAGAGCTAAAATCCACTGCCAGAAACATTTATAACCATAGAAAACACTCTTAATAAACAAAATATGTGGATCTTATGTCAAAACCAAAATCTGTCAGGAAACAGCATAACTCATCTTTCCTTATTCACACCCAATACTAAATTCCCTTTTTAATTTCTTCCCTCTTCTACTACTTGTTTTGGTTTTTTTTAATTGTAGCAGTAGGATGCTCCTGGTAATACCTGAGAGCCCCTATTTTAACCTTTATTTTCTTTTTCTGTGACAGAATTAGGATTTTTCTTCCTGAAACTGTTGATAATATTTTCTGAATTTCGATATGGCTGTTACATGATAAAAGGAATAATAGAAACTTCCACTGTGAAATAGAAAGTGCAAAACCCCCCTAGACTSTAGGCAATACACTTCATGCACTTACAGTACCCTTCAAAGCCAGGAAGCACCAGTGTTAACATAAGAACAGTTGCTTTGCAGACATCTGATACCATTCTCCCAAACCTGCTGAGTGCTCTGCTTTTTTTCCTATGTTTGTTAAACACCCCTTTCCCAGATGGCTGGGTATCAATAGGTCATTTTACCCACAACACAACCACTTTGAACAAGCTCTATATTTTTAAAGCAAATACTTCAGTGGCTTTTTTACTGCAGGAAAGAAGGAAGAAAACATAACAATAATGCAATTGAAGTACAATCTTAAAAAGCAACATGGCTGAGAGACAGATCTCTCATTTTATGACTGGACAAAAAGCAGAAGGAGGGGGGAGATGTGGYTGCTCAGTTTCTACCCACAGATTAAATAGGATGGGGTAATAACAAAAATTGAAGAAAGGTGCATCATAACAGGGCCAGAACTGAGCAAGTGTCCTACCTCACCACAGTGTGAAAATAAGGGACAGACTTCCATGCAGGACATACATACATCCCATATGTACACTAGATTATTTACAAAATATTCACTAACATTTCAAGCTGACATGAAAATTATTAGGTTGAAAAAAGAAAAGGTTAGCTGCTCTTCATTGCAAAGATTTATGCAGTGAAAAGACCACTGACATTATGGGGAACTCACGAAACAAGTTCTTTTTCTGGAAAAAAGCATATTTAAAAAGTAAAAACATATATATATACAAAATCCAGCTCTGTGTATATKCATGTGCTACTATACACACACACAAAACTAGGTATTTAGGATAAGATTAATATTCAGTGTCTGGCAAAATATTCAACATTTTCCTCCAGTATAATCATCTTTTTAAACATGGTAGACCTTTTTSCAGGTCAATCACAGTTTTCAGGCAAGCTGTAATTTAAATCAGCTCCATTCTGCATCTAATGTGGATGTTTCACTGAAAAATAATTAAAACTAACCACACTACTTGTGTCTCTTTGTCTGTCAGCTACAGACCACTGTTGTGCATGCACATTGCTAATCTCAGGAAAGGAAACCTTGCAGAAAGGACAAGGAGGTGACAAAGTAATTACCCTCAGTGGGTGATTTGAAGCATCGTAATAAAGAGGTGCTCCCTGCTCATGCTACCTTCATCTCACCTGAACTCCTATTTGGGGACTCACTTTCATTGCCTACATCATCCTTTAGGCTAATAATGGAAATAGATAGCTCTCCTGGCAAGCACAGACAGTATTTCAGAGCCATCAACCATATCTCTACTTTTTCAGCACCAAGATGGTTCCGTTTGTTCATCAAAAGGGTCTCAGCTTGTTTAATCTCCTTTATCAGCCCTGCTTCCATCTCAAAGCTTGCAAAGGCTCCTGCTCCTTAAATTGCTGCCTTCATCTGAGCCAATGCAGTGCATATTTCCCTTTTCTACAGAATAATGTTTCAATGCCAAAGAGAAGGAGCATGAGAGAGAGAAATAATCTTGGCACTCATTCAGGTTGTTGTGAAGAAAAAGAAGGGGAAAAAACCCAGACTGCCAATGGGGATTTCCTCTGTAATAAGCCAGATGGCATCATAGGATGCTTGGGGAGACTGTTTCTGTCTAATTCTCTTCAGTAGCAGAAACTGCCAAGGCCTGGCCTTTGTGGTAAAACCAGTGACTAGCTATTTTATATTCTTCCTCCTTCTGAGCATGCTGTCCCCACCTGTCACTAATGCCTTTGTAATGCAGTCAGKGCCTGATACAAACCCCTTCCCCTCCTTTCTCTCCCTCACTTCTGGACCCCAAATAATATTTCCTCCCCACCTATACCAGCAACATGGATGCAACATTTGTTTTATATCCCAGTGATGTCAAGATAATTTCTTTCTTCAACTGCAAAATGTTTCACATAACATAGGGAAAGCCAGCTGTGAAATTTCTAAACGTTGCCATCCTGGCAAAAGACCAAAGCAGGGGTTGATGCAGGGAAATGGGGATCTGGTGTTCTGTAAAACACAGTGTTCAGAAGCTCAAATGTCAAGATGGACAACCTACTTGAAATGCTGGCTGGGGTTACATGGATATTTTTAATCCATATTTATACATTGTATTTATCTACATRTATGGCTAACTATCTGCTTATGTATATTTTTTTCATATCTGCAAAACTTTGGTGTTTCAGTTGTATTCTGAATTGTGGGTTCAATCTCTCTGCATACCAAATGGATAGTAGAGACTGTGTATTCCAAAAAGATGAAAAACCTTATAGAAATCTTCTCTGGGATTACTAGGGTGGTTTTGGCTCCTCAGAGTCAGATCCATAAGCTGTCTGCTTGCCTTAAGGGCTTGTATATCCACTGCAAGGACTAAATAGTTTTTCCTCTCAGGAAGCAATCCTATCATGTATTCAGCATGGAACAGTTAGATATTTTAGACCCACTCTTTKCTGAGAGCAAAGCAGCATTTCCCCACAACTTTCTGAAGCAGCTTCTTTCTTTTTGACATGGTTCTTTGTCTCCAAGTAGTCATCATGTGCAGATATCACTGCAGCAGAGTAAAGAAATAYATCCCAGAGTATCATTTCATACAGGCAATAGAGCTGCTAATGGCTGCTGAAGAAAAGGCACTTACAAAACTTTGCACGCTGTGCTGTAAGGAAGGCACAGAGCTAATGCGGAGATGTCGGCTGAGATACAGACAGGGCTGGTTGGCAAAAACAGGACTGCAAGACTCATAAAAATAGCAACATTTATAATCTGATAACGACATGTTCATTGATATACTGTCAACTGGGATAATCTAAAGACAATCAGAAGTTATTTTCTTTATCTAGGTATAAAATAGCAGTAAACAGGCTTACAGGATTTTTCTAAGATGAAGTGTTTAATTTCTTCTTGGAACTAAAGCCATGCAGATAGCTGTCTCATTGAGCAGCTGATGAATGTTTCAAGATATAAATGTTGGTGGTTTTTTCCAATTAAACAAAGATGTACCGTTTCCACATTTTTGGATGAATAACAATAGTCTGTATCAGAGTGGGTTTACTCTTTAAATGTACAAAGAGAAATTTGAGGACTGTCAATGGAAAAATGATAAGCAACCTCTCATTCCTCTCCCCAGCAGCTTTCYATGATTCCAACAGCAGAACAGCAACCAAACCCTGAAATCAAGCCCTGAACCATGGCAGGCCTGGTCCCAGCACATCCTGGGCACACTGGAGAGAGCCTCCACCAATGCTGCAGCTGAGACTGGGGACAACATTTGGCAGAAAAGGTCTCTTGGCAGCAAAGGAGGGCTTGGCCATGGGGGAGCTGGATGGTGCCCTGGGCAGTGAAGTAGAATGGTGGCTCCCCCACCAGCCAGCATGATGTCCCCTGAGGGGGAGAGCCCAAACAGCCCCAGCAGTTCCTGTGTGGCCCCCAGTACTGCTTTTCCCTGCTCCAAGCCTGCTACATCACTTGCTGCTGGAGACACACCCTGGCAATGCCTGGGCTGGCCCTCCGCCCACAGCAGAGCAGATTACAGTTCCCAGAACTGCTCTCCAGGGCCAGGATGAGCAGGAAACCAGGATTTCTTGACATTGGTCTAATGCTGGAAGAGAGATCAGCCAGGCAAAACTGATGGGGCCTAAAGATAGCTTAACATCAGCTCTTGCCCAGTGTCTTCCTCTGCTCCAAAGCGTTGCAGCCAAGGCATAACCCAAAATCCAAGCCAGTACGTTTGGATAGGGCAATAACAACAAAGCCATTTTTTTCTCCTCCCAGCTGTGTGTTGAGTGCTGTTTTGGGTTTATGATCCCCTCTGTATTCAGTACAGATTGCCCATCCTGCGGTCAGCCCTCCCTGCTGTGGGCCCAAGGGGAAGCAGGTGCTGCCAGCAGCCTGTGCCTGCCTCTACAGGGGCTTCCTTGAGCCCCAGGTGATCCCATGTAGTGCCTTGGGAGCATATCCAAAGGCAAGGAAAAGAAATCCCTCCACCCAACAATTTTTAAACCCAGTGAAGAACACACCAGACTGACCTTAACTTTGAGTGAGATGCTTGCTTCCATTTTGATGAGCTTTATCCTAAAAAACAACTCTGAATTTGCCCTAACTCRGGTTTACTTGGGTTAGAAGTTACAGATGACAGCTGGGCAGACTTCAGCAAAATGATGTGTTTGTTCATTCTCATGGAGTTTTTGTTAATTAGGCAATGAAAGATGTAGTTTAGAATCAGGAAAATAGGAATAGCTATATCACAGTAAATTAGTGGGATACTTCTGGGACATTAATGGAATCAGATGCCAATATCTGTGTTGGTTTAGGAAGGCTGTGTGTTTTGCCTCCAAAAAATCCTTTGCCAATAGCAGTAAAGTTCGTGTTATCTGTTCCATAAAATAGCCTCTTTTTTCTATATATGTATGTTACTACTAATGTCCCCATCCTATTGAACAGCTGTGAATCCTTCCATACTCCAGGCATTTGTGTGTCCTCCTCTATAAAAAAATGTTGATTTGGGAGGCAGCGACCATTAAATGAAGAAGTAAACTCTCTGCTGTGGGAAATTTCTGGTTTTACTACATGATTATAAAAGTAAGCTTTCAGGAAATTTGGAAGCATATTGTCTCTGAGGCAAGGGAAACCTGTGTGCAACACAGGATTTTTTGAAATTACATATAAATGTATAAATGGCAAAGTCTACCCCTTGCTGTGTTTTAGAACTGGACTTGTCTGTGGATACCTTCCATGAAAGAATATTCAGTACAGCTCTGACCTTGATAGCAGCTGTCAAATACCTGGGAAAGGCAAATTGTCTCCTGGAAGGCCCAATGCAGTGAGGGGAAGGAGCTCAGGTTGAAGCCACATTATCACAATTTTTATACTGCAGTCTCGCTGCTCTGACAATGCACATAATTTTAATGTGTGAACACAGTACCATGAGACCTCTTATCAATATGTTCACTATGCAAGTGGAAGCTTAGAAAACTTCAAAGCAAGTTGATAAATTTCCATAAAAGTGTTACCAGCCCATAATCAGATGGCCAGGAATTCCCAGTTGCACCAAAGATAAAAACTGATGATATTAATTTGTCCTTGTTTGAACCAAGCACTCCTACTGAAATCAGCAGTACCCACACCTGCTTATATCAGTCCTTTGCCTGCAAAAGCTATTTTTCTGCCAGTCCACAGATTTAGGGATTTTCTTTATTTCTCTTTCAAAGAGTGAAAATGAAAAGAGAACATAAAATAAAAACTCAAAGGACTCTATTCCATTTAGGTTGAARTTGTTTCTATTTGGCAAGCCAAAACCTGCCTTTGGCCTTTATTTGGCTTTTTCAAAGTCATAGTCTACTGYTTCCTCTCCTAAAATTCAGAGGCAATACCTATTGGTGAGATACCACACTCTTACTCAGCTGCTTCTAAAGCAGCTCTGCAAAATATACTCAGTAATTTTTCCAAATCTGGAAACTGAACATTTGTTTAATGACTTGTTCCCACCAGGAAGAGTCCAAATCAAAACCTTCCTCCCACCTCAATTTTCTGTTTTTCCTTTTCCATGACTGCCTCACAAATGCAGGCAGCTGCAAGCCTGAGAACATGGACATTTAATGTAACTGTATTTTTTTAGGCTGGAAAGGCTTACACCATAGGAGAGCTAATTAAAGTTACTTTGTAGTGAAAAAGAATGTCATAGAAATATCCAATTTAACTGAGAAGATAGAGAAACACAAAGACAAAGTATTTTTCTAAACTTCCTTTAAAGAAAAACTTACCAATAGGATTCAGATTTTTTTCTGCAGTTTCATCTAGCTACCCTTTGACCCCCACCCCCTGCCCCTGAATTATTAAATTAAAGGSCAGAAAGCCTTGCTTTGCCAGCTTTGCTCATCTTAGTTAATTTTCGTAGTTGCCATCTGGGGTTTTTTTTCCGTTTGTTTTTGTTTTGGGCTTTTTTTCCCCTGTATGGAAATGTATTTCAGAAAGCCTTTCACCTTGACAGAAGGACACCTAGGAATGAAGGATCCATCTTCATTTCCAGCAGGGTGCTGCTGATCATGCCCTGGTAGAAGTGGATGTCCTTCTCCCRGCTCCCACACCCAGGTGTTTACTTAGAGGCTTCACTTTTAATAATTCCTAGAGAAGGATCAAAGCAAAGCAGTGGAGCCTCTAGCATTTTCTCCTGCCTCTTTTCTCCACTTGCACAAAGAGGAAGAAGGCATTTCTACTAAGTCCTGAATCAAGTATAAAAATAAAATTTACATTTATCATATTTGAAAGCAGCCAAGAAAAACTGACCTCATGGTATGAACTCTAAGAAAGCTCAGGAGGGAGAAATTAAAACAATTAGTAGTAATTACGACCAAAATTATGGTAGCGAATAGGACAGTGCCTAATAATGAGGGGTCACAATTACTAATGTGCCCTTCTGTGTGCTCATTTGTCTTCTCGGTGTTGTAGTCATTTGTGTTGTCCTTCTGCACAGCAGGATGCCCAGTGCCACACTCCTTTCTCTTTCATCAGAAGTTCACAATAAACAAGGGTTCAACATGTTCAGAGCAGCAGCTTGTGCCTCCAGAGGACTTGGAATAATATGGGATTTACTTTCAGTCTCTTTGTAAAGAAACTTTACTGCATCTGATCTTTGTCTTTCACTTTATATGTTACAAGGGAATGCAGCTAAAAGGTGAGCAAAAACTGCATTAATTTATATTTTCTCCCAAACAAATGGAACTAGAAACAACCAGAATCAAGCATTCTTCTTCAGGCACAGGCTTTGCACACAATTGGGAGTTTTATCAGTGGATTTTACTGATGGAGATAATTCATGGAATGGTTTGGGCTGGAAGGGATTTTAAAGACCTAGCTGGCTCTAGTTCCCACACCTCACTGTGGGCATGGACATCTTCCACTAGACCAGGTTGCTCTAAGCCCTACCCACCCTGGCCTTGAACACTTCCAGGAATGAAGCACCTACTCCCTCTCTGGAGAACCTGCTCCAGTGCCTCATCACCCTCATTGTTAAAAATGTCTYCCTTCTATCTAATCTAAATCTGATTTCTGCTAATTAAAAGCCATCACCCCTTATCCTATCACTGCATGCCCTTGTAAAATTCCCTCTGAGACTTTTTTGTAGACCTCTCTATTCAAGTTACTGATGGARCCAATAAAGCTAGGACAGAAATAAACCCTTTCAGTGACATCMCAATATAAAACTGCTCACACAAGAGTAGGATCCACACAAGGATTTTTATCAAAGCAGCCATCCTGATAATTTAACACACTCATTTTGGGGACTTAGAACTTGCAATCCAGAGAGGGTTTCCTTCCTAGAGAGGTCACCTACACCATGTGCCTAGTCTGATACATTTTTATGGATACATAGCAATCCTGCAATTTGTAATGTTGGTACAACAACAAATCAGCACAAAGGCATTTTGTTACTTAAAGCTTCTTAATCAAAAGGAGGCATTTTGGGTCAACTCTTGTCTGCTTAATCAAAATGTTTTATTTCAGCAGAAATATGAAAGAAAAACTTCAAGAAGTGACATTGTAATGATAAATTACATTATTCTATTCCAGAAAATTCATAACACATTATAGCAACTCTATTTAAGCCATTTTTCACAGCCAGATCTCATTCAAATCAATACTGTCTTGAAGGACATTTTGATTTCAACATCACAGCATCTTCTAAAGGATAAATATTAAAAAAACATTGTGCCATAGCTAAAAGTGGACATAGCATTAAAAACACAATGAGCATGGTGCATTATGTTGTTTATAATCTAGAGATAACAACAAAACTTTTAAAAAATCTAAAACTCCAAGAAAAGTTCTCAGGAATTGTTATCTGATAGGATACAGACAAAAACCATCTTTCCTTTCCTCTTATGGATCCATAAGTGCCAGTTCAATCACCTCCCTTCTGGAGGCTGCAGCCTTCATCAGAGGGCTGGCAGAGCAGGCTGTCAGAGTACTCTAATTTACTTCAGGAAAAATCAATTAAGATAGCTTAAGTGACTTTAACAGGGAAATTGCTGGTGACAGTAATCACCCCTGCAGACAGTGATGAGTACACGAGAATGGCAACTTCTTCCATCAACATAGTTGTACCAAAGTGGGCATCTCTCCATTGGTTCAACATCTGAGTCAAAGCCCTCTCAAGCCAACAAAATTTCTGGAATTAAAAAAGTAGAATTAACAATTAACACATATCCAATATTTGGCTAGGAAACAATACTTCTCAAAGTATTCCTTTGTCATGTTTTTATACTCACGCACGTATATATATATATATAGTTGGCCAGGCACTCTTGTGATTGAGTAAACAATATTGAAAGAGAAGGTCTCGATAAAGTCAACATTGCGTGTCTGAATCAGTACTACAGAAAACAACAAATGTCACTCTGCTGCTTCTGCCACTTCAGCACCTCTTCAAAGGTCACTAATTCCTTGAGAAGCTGCCATAAATAGCCTGCATCTTATACAGAAATGTTCTGCCAAAATATTAACTCAGAGTTGCCTTGTATTTTCACCTTCAGTCATCAATACTTTTGACAATCCTTTGCTAGAACAAACTTTCCATCTTAACACCTTATTAATTCCATGGCTACATCTTTCCCAATACTCCCACAGTAATTGCAGGACTCCCACTCAAGTTTCACTGACACCAAGAAGTGGAAAACACTCTTCCCAGATGGGAAACTCTCTTTGTAGTGATGTAGCTCCTGTTGATAGAGCTGTGCTTCTGACTATTCCTCCCCAAAAGTTAAGCTTTTTTTTTCACACCAGCAAAGCCTTTTTTTTTTTTAATGTTAGTTTAAAATGAGTCCACACTAGTGCTAACAGCATTAAAATGGTGGAGGGGGAAAAATTTACATCCAAACTCAGCAGATCAATAGGAACAGAGGTTCCCCCTGTGGGACGTGGCCTTGGTTAAGCTGCAGCTTTGACTCTGCTTCTCTTGCACAAGCAGCCTTTATGAGAAACACAAAAAGTGTCTCCTGTGGGCATTACTACAAACAGGGCACCTTGTAGCATCATTTGCTACATGAAACAGCCTATGCACATGAGGAAATGAATAATCTCAGGAGAGACAAGACTGGTGTTTTTGCACATATAGCAGCTGAACTGTGTCTCAACAGGGAGTGCACATGCATGTGTACATGCAAGAACCAGAGGGAGAAAGCAGAGGGGAGAAGATATCATCTCCTCAAGCCTTACTGCAGTCAGGCAGTGAATACTGCAGATGTTTCAATGCTGGAATCTAAACTTCCCACAGCTGCAGAAACCTCTGCCTGGTGGAGCTGCTGAACAAACAGAAGGGCTGTCTTCTGCACATCGCTGCTTTCTGACCTCCATGAGTAAAGATGACTTTACTGTAACCAGCACAAACTTCCAAAGGTTATGGAGGATGTTTTCAAAGCACCAAAATCCTTACAAACACTGGAAAACATTACTGGGTGGCACAGTAAACACTGAGCTGGAATAAGTGAAGGGCTTTGCTCCAGGAAAAATACAGTGAGTAAAAGAAAAGTCAGAAGAAAGCAGCCATTCAGAAACTATACTATTAGGTGTAGACGTATCTTCAGAATATAATGAAACAAGTATGTGGGTTCCATATCCTGCCCCTCAGTAGAGCAAATGTGAACCTTGGTGGTTCAGAAATATAAAGGCTTAGAAAAAAGTTAGAAGTTGCTGGATGAACAAGGTATATTAGACCAAATAATTGCACTCAAAAAAAAGCATTGAAGATGCTTCTCTGAAACATTTTGTCTAGTCTTTTCATGCTTGATAAAATTCCTAGCACCACAAATAATCTAGGGGATAAAACTCAAGACATAAACCCTAAAAAGTATACTACCTAAGGGATGAAGACTGTAATTATCTAAAACCTGTTATGGTACTTAATAATGTGTGGCCTACCTGGAATCAATAGGACTAACTCAGCAGGCAGAGAGCAAAATCTGTACCTTAATTTCTTTTCTTACTTAAATTAAAAGGCTCAATTTCTGTAGGATTTTCAAGGTCCTTGTAATCTTCAGACTTACCCTTGAATTTCTCATTTTCTTCTGCTACGGAGCAAAGTCTTGTTTTCAAATTGGCAGCTTTTTACTGTTGCCTCAATGAATGATTGCAGCAACTTGAAGCCTGGAATGAAAACAGCAGCAGTTGAGGCTCAAAGCAAAATACGAGTAAGAAGTAAATATATCATGTAATTTCCACTGTCATACAGCCCCTCCCCTACTAAAGGTTCCTTTCCACACCCTTTTTCCCACAATTAATGACATATTTTCTTCTTGTTCCCCCTTCTTCCAGGAGTGCTGCTAAGGTTGAAGGTGAACAATATCACAGTGGAAATATTTGCACTCATTTCTCGCAAYGATCAAGCTCATATTAAAAATATCTTCACATGCATCTATTCAGCATGTTTCTATTGTTTTCTGTTCTATTTCCTCTGTTGAAGCTGGTTAAGCTACTGGAAAAATTAGTTGAGCAAGTGGAAAAGGTTGAAAGCATTTCTTTAGAGCTCATCCCTATATTCAGCTTCGGTATCTGAGTTTTGCTGACTCGGATTTGCTGAATGAGTGGCTAACTTGAAACTTTTCAGCCAGTGATTAGTCACAGGTAAGACTTTTATACAGTTGAGTCAGCTCTCACTCACCAAAAGATTCAGAAAGTTCTGAACGTTGACATCTTCTGTTCAGAATAGTCTCAATATCCCTGAGCTAGGCAGCTAAGCCCTCTATGCAACATAGTAAGCATTTTGGACCAGTATCTACAGTTCTACTGCAGATGTCAGCCAGAAGAAAAAAGAAAGTCTTAAATCTCACCTCAAAGTGTTTCTGAGAACACACAGACCCTTTACTAACTTAGAGATTTTTATGTTTCCTCGTGATAGTCAAGGGTGGGAACACTGTGCTCCCATACACACCAGACCAAAACTGGCCACAACTGATGACCTTAGCTAGGTGGGGAAGGGATAGTGAAGAATCCTGCTCCAATTTCCTAACTCAACATTTTTTATGTGTTGCATAAAGAAGCCTCAGAGAAGGAAGCAAGCCCACGTCTCCCTTTAACCAAGCAAATGCAAGTGCTGTCAGGCAAGAGAATCTCATTGAGGCTTGCTTTCCTTCTGGTTCAATAGCTGTTGAATTACTCCTTGAGTGGAGGGGATGGTGCTGGTGCTGCAGAGTTGCCCATATATCTAATCCTCTTGGGGTGGTAGGAGCTAGAGTCTGAGGAGGAGACCATCAAGACCCTGCAGATATTGCTGATGTTTCCCCAGCTCACATAAGTGCTTCTGAGAACTCAGCACAAGGCCCTGAAAATTGACTCAGAGATCATTAGGGAGCCAGCAAAGTGCCCGCTACATGGATTGATGTTTTCTGAGAACTGCTGCAAAGGAAGCAGGTGGTTGCATCTGCCAGCTGCAGTTTTTCCAGATTCTGCTTTGAAGCCAGGATGAATGTTGTTCCAATAATCGAGTATGCAGGCTGCAGAGATATATGACTGGGATGTGTCCTAACTGGAAATGATGGRCTGCATTGCTTTTGCAGCTATTGGGTCCAATGTCAGCTGGGCTAACAGACAATCTCATCTCTTGCAGGCTCCTCTGAAGTGCAGTGCAGTTAATATTGCAAATAAACTGGGATTCTGGTTGCACAGCAAGAGGAATGTGTCCAACTGGCAGACAGAATAAATACTTCTCCAAACAGGCAGTAATCAGTTAACATTACTCTAAAACAAACATTGAGAAAGCACAGCACTTTAGCAATTAAAGGTCCAAATTTGCAAAATTAATTAGTGTTTCCCACAGCATAGCACTCTACTTATGAGCAGCTCTATTGTAAATGTATGATGCTCTAATATGAAAAGAGAGCATTCTTATGTTAATTATCTAATTAACTAATCTGGGCACAATTAGCAGCTGAAACAGCACAGCATTACACTCTCTTCCTTCTTCCCTTCCGGATTCAAGATTGCCTTTAAATCCGTACTTTGGAGTGGCAGGGGACCCTGGTGACAGGGCTTGCCACCACACTCAGCAGAGCTCGGTGCCAGCAGAGGTTCCAGTGAGCAGGCACTGACACAGGAGAGCCAGAAATCTCTGGCACCTAATTTAGGAGGGGTAAAGTCATCTCTTTAATCTCACCCCTATAGCTAGCCAGCCCTCCAGGGAAGCCATCCCTGTCACTTCACAGAGGGTCAGCATGAAATGCTCAAGAATACACTTGTCTGTTTCTCTGTCCATTGGGAAACCCAACACCACTTCACCAGACCCCCCTGAGAGCAGTGTTTTCCAAAGGATGGATCAGTGGCTATTTCAGAGCTCTGAAAATAGAGAGTCTCTTTCATTTCTACTTTGCCAGAGTAGCTATTGACTTCACTGAAGTTTACTGTGACATKAAGAGAATTAGCAAAATGTGTGCAGATCTCTGACAAAAACTTACCAGAGAGAAGAACATTTGCTGAAAGATTCTAAATCAGCCTCAGAGGATGGCTCACACAATGTCTCAWAGTCCTAAATCAGATTACATCACAATGGCCCTAAACCAGGGGCAGAAATGAAAGAAAAATAGTCATTTTAATATTTTCACATTTCTACATTTCTACACCTGCATCACATAGCCTTTTTTATGGAAGAATTTGGGTTTGTGTTCAGTAGTTAAAAAGGGAAGAAAAAGGAAAYGTAAGCTGAGACTAACAAGTTCTATACAGAATTGTACAAAAAAAAATCAATTTGAAATACTTTGTCTTTCTTTTGCGGTGTTTTTGTTTTAGAGTTCCATTTGTCTGCTAGTTTAAGATTTTCCATTAAGAAATTTCAGGTAGATCTGCTGTAATGTTCCACCTCTCCCACTCATTCAATGCTCTCTGACAAGGAAAGGAGTGGTAGTCACACACCTGTGCCTATGCAGTGCAGGGCTGGTTTTGAGACAGTACTGATCTATTATGTATGATAGAAATACAAAAAAAAATTATGTAGAAAGAACTGGAGTAGTTACTCTAATCTAACACCTGCAAGATCTGCTGCACTAAATCTGCTTACTCTGGACTTGTCCTCTTGAGTTCTGGGCATCTCCAAGGATGGAGACTCCAGCACCTCTCCAACCAATCTGCTTCACATTTTCTTGGTCTTCCAGTGAAAAAAAAATTCTTAATAGCTAACCGGAATTTCCTGYATTCCAAGCCCTGTCTGTTGCCTTTTGCCCTTTCACTGTGAATCTCTCATAAGAATCTGGATTCAGCTTCCCAATAGGTAGCTGCAGGCAGCCAGGAGACCTCCCTTCAGCTGTTCCCTCTCCAGGCTAAAATAAACCAGCTGCCTCAGCTTCTCCTTCCACCTCACTCACTCCAGCCCCACCACCCTGGTGACCCTGGTGATCCCTTTCTTGTGCTGAGAAAGACAGAACTGGACTCAGTGCTCCCCTGACCTCTGCCCAGTGCCGTGTCATGGGCAATGATCAGTCCTGCTGCCTGCTCGCTGCACTTCTGCTCAGGCAGCTTCACAGAGACGCTCTGCCTTTGGGAGGTTGCACACTTTGCTGCACAGGTTCTGAGAAACCTGAGCTAATACTGAGGTTGGCCTGGCCTTCACAAAGCAGGGGTGCAGCAGGCTAATGCCAGATGTCCCTCCTGTATAAGGTTTTATGCMGGTCTGTGCAGGTCCCCAGAGGGCTGCAGTCACAGGACCCAGTCCCTGCACACAAGAGCCCCAAAGGTAAATCTACATGGACCAACACACACTTTGCTCAACGTCTGAAATTCCAGACTGATCTCTTCTTCATCCCAGCATAGTTTACAGCATGTCCCAAGTGAATAAATCCCACAGGGAGAAAGAATGAATCATCTCAGCAGTAGCATTGCACTGATGGAACTCCTGACACAAGCAGCCAAAAGCTGCCTTGCCCACCCTCAGGTCCCAGAAGAGGCACTTGCATTGCACCCATACTCTGGGTATATGAGCACAGCCTGAGACTATGAACAGCCCATGTGCAATGCAGGGGGAGGGCAAAAAGGCTAAACAAGAAAAGAAAATGAAAGAGAGAGGAGATGGTTCCCAGACACCATCACCATGTCATGTATCCTCCAGCATGTGTTGTGTAAGGCAGCTCTTGTTTAAAACTCTCTATTAGTTCTCATGTTAACTTGTTCACAGAGGGTAATCCTGTGAATGATGTGCTTCTGGCATAACAGCTAAGCTAGTAAAAGACTTAGAACATTAAATTTCCTTGTGAAAGGAAAGAAGACTGATTCTTCCAAGACCTTAAAATATAGTGCTGAGCACCTATTAATAGCTTTTGTCAAAGTGAATCATCATCCTCATCTCTTAAACAATGACTCATGAATTAGCCACACAAATAATTACATCTACTGACCTCTACAAGCAGAAATTTAAAAAAAAAACCAAACAAGCAAAAAAACCAAAACAGAAAAAAAAAACAAAAACCAAAAAATGCAACCAAAAAAACCTGCAAAAAAACCCCAACTACATAAGCCATATTAAAAGCCATATAAAGTTCCATCATATCAATAATTAACCATGATTGACTAATTGGATGACAAAAAGAGCTGCCTGCCTTTGCTGTGGGATAAATCAGCCTACTTAATATATGTTACCAAATGCCACCACATATCCACGTGTTTTATTTRAGCCTTGGGTGATTTGTATAAATCCATAAGAGCCCTTCTGAAACTCTCCAGCTGCCTCAGAAGGTACCATGAGATGCTCTGGATACCTTTACTACACTAAAGCATGGCTTTGGGTCAGTAGAGCMTTTTCTTACAAGCTGCAGTGAGGTAAACACCAACCAGTTCTCCAGCCAAAGTCAAAACCTCAAATCCCAGCTCTTTCACAACACACTGGGCTCCAATGTTCATAGTGGCCTCCAAACACCATTTGTCCTACCCACTCATAAGAAATTACTGTACCAAGAATCTTGGGGAATGCTTTACAATATGTCTTCATTTCAGGAAAATTCTTTTTTGAGAAACAGTCAGAAGTGCTTTAGGAGCAGAGCCCCCAAATTCAGTCATATCTACAATAATTTGCCAWACCAAGTTTTCAAGCTAGAGGCACTAGAATGCAGCTGCCTGATCTAGCATGGATTTTACCACTGTGCAGAGCCTTTGGAGCTCCACTAAGGACACCACAGAGTCCAGTAAGGCATCTGTCTACTGACAGCAAGCCTGTTTTTTGTCTTGAAACAGCCATTTCTGAATTTCTTCTTTATCCATGCAATTACGGAAAATATGTAGAAAAACAGCACCCTGTGACTTACATTACAAATTGCTATTAAGCAACAATCTTTGAATTTTGCCATGTGAGTGCAAAATTTTATCATCAATCCAGAGGAAAAGTATTTGTCATATATACAGAAGAGACACTCATGACCTGCTTATGGATATCCAATTAACTGGAAAAATAAAAAAACACTATGCAGCAGTTAATCAAACATAAAATTTTCTGGTTTATTTCTTGAGTACAAGTCTTGATGATATTTTTTTGGGAAAGATCTTCATGACATAAGTTGTGAGAGTACTGAAGTTCATCGTCTTTTGGGACCTCTAAGTGAGTGTTTCCAAATTCCATAGGTTAACACATCCATAGAATTTGTTACAAACATTACTAGCTTGTGCCAAAAAGTTTGTAACAAGATGCTGGCTGGCTACCAAGCCACTAACTCTCTAGGACTGGCTTAGGGACAATTCAGAGTTATTTAATGAAAGAGAGTGTATGGGCTATGAAAGCCTGTAGGACTCACTTCCCAACGTGGTTTACTCTCAGTGATCTTGCTTGGCAGYTCCCTGCTAGCCTGGAACCCCACCCAGGCCAGCTATGCTGAGCCCAGGCTGTCATCTGAGCCATGGACTCTCCTCTGTGCCTCAGATGGTCTCAGATTGCATCCAGACTCTCCATTTAGAAATAACAGGCAAATGGTGTGCACAGACATCACCCTTATACAGGATGGAGTGCTGATGCCCTGCTCTAATCCAGCAAGCAATTATAAAGGCTGCATTTAGTGGTAAAGCTGAACTTTTGGTAATGCTCACTGATACCTCATTTTAGGGTTTGSGTTTTTCTCCTTTTTCTGAGAGGAGTTTCCCCTGCCATAGTGTCTTTCATCTGAAAATACTTCCCAGTTTAAACATATGTTTACAGAACTTTTTTCAATATGTTCCTGAGCCATGGGAATAACAGAAGCACGGTGGTGTAATGTGCAAAGCATCACTGCTTTCAAATTGAGGTGGGGAAGCAGTGAATATTGCCTTAACCTGGAACGACAAAGGTAATTAATATAACTGGAACATCAGGTTAATTAAAAATACTCYATGACCTAGGAAGATTTTTACTGAGTCCAAGTGATCAGATCCATCTTTAAAGTTGTTCTTTTAAGAAGTTTTTTGTATAAAAAGTTACTCGTACTTTTCACATTAAAAAAAAAAAGTAAAAAAAAAATTTAGATCCAAACAAGTTGCTTCTGGACTCAAARGAGATATCTATGCATGCTGATTCTTCACGTAAGTTAAGGATTTTTTTTGTTGAACTCTTTCTTTGTTGAACTATTAGTCCTCCTACCCATACCCCAAGTGTTCTTCTTTGATTTAAGATTACAGCTGAGTGAGTTTCAGGATTATCTTACAGCACAGGACAAAAACTGTGTCAAGGACCCAAAGAAGGCATAGGAGGCTGTTATTGATGAATTATCATGTAACCACCACAAAGAGGGTGTGCATTATGCCTTTTCTTCCTACCTTTGAGTATTGTCTTATCTGGCTTTCCAGAGGTTTCATGGAACAATCAAAACTATTCTCTTAATTTTCCTTTGACATCTGACACATTGCTTATGCCAAGGACTCTACTGAACTGAAGCACCTTTAAGCCTAATGAAGATTTTCTACAAATCTTAAGATTTGAGGCATAAGTCAGGGATGTCTTGGACTGAAATGAGCAAAACAACTACCARGACCTCAAAATTCTTATCATTCAGCATGGTAACCCTCAGGAGCCAGAGGGGAGAAAATACAGCAATCCACATTCAGAGTACTCACCTGCCTCTTTTGTCTCCTAWTAAGTCAAATTTACTAATTTACAAATTTACTAAGTTATTAATGCAGTTTAGATACTACTGGAATTACAGTGACTTTAAAATACACATGTTCTCCAGAAATGTCAATCACTAAATCTTTTTTGTTTCTATTTCACTAACATTTGTACAACAAATGAAGTCATCCATGGATTTGTGTTCTGCTTTACTGGTGTTTAAGCCATATGTTGATATTGATAGTTTGGAACTGAAATTAGGCAATAATCAAGACAGAATTTATTGCAGCTCATGTTAAAGTAGCAATTCTCAATCCCTAATGATGCAGGRTAATAACTCTTAGGGAAGGAGAGAAACCTTGTAAGGGCTGCTTCCCCCTTTATACCCATCACTGAATGCTTCTTCCATTCTGACAGTCCTGGAGGAGAGTGGGGTCTATTTTATGTCAGTAGGAATATAGGGATTAGACAGAGTAAATGGAAAGGGTTTAAAGGCAATATCTTCTTGCCTGGTGGTGATTATTCTGTTTGGAATTATTTGATTAGTTCTCCTCCTTATTCCTGGGAAATGGAGAGCTGAAGCGCTGCAACCAGCTGAATTTGTGCAATCATGCCAGAACTGCAGAAAAGTTTGCTCTTTCTCTTTGTGGAGTTGCCCAGGCCAATCAGCTCAGGCAAGGTCACTTTTAGACCTAAGTGTGAGAAGCTGGGTTGTGAAGGAGAGAAGATTTCTGCAGTCAGAAGTAGCAAGAGATGAGGGTATTCATGCCTGGGAGAGACACATGCTGTAAATTCCCAACAAAAAGCATTTGCAGGATTCAGTACTAAACACAGCCAGCTTTGGTGGCATTTGTTGTCAGGATAACTGGAGAGACAGCAGAGCACACTGTGTTGGGCTCTGTGGRAGCCAAGGAGCTGCAGACAGGGCCAGAACAAGAGCACCAACGTGGGTGAGGAAATCCAGCAGGATGGAGTACAAAATATTGCACCAAATAGGAATGGGCTGGTGGACATCATGTAAAAGGAGGAAAATCCTAACTTTTAAAGTCCCAGTCRCTGCATGTCTGGCAGTGGCAGAGGGGCTTTCACGGCAGCAGATTTCAGGGATGGTCTTTAAACCATTTGTACTATGCAATGGATATTCATACCCGATTCAAATATTCCTTCCTCATTGCCTTCTTAAARTCCATTGCTTTCCCTAAGAGACAGGAAGAGTTTGAAAATACCTTCTGGTGTGTGTCCAGAAGTCTTGTGCTTTCTCCAGCTATTTTGATAATGAGGAGACAGCAGTAGGGGCAGGCCTGTGCCAGCTACTGCCTCAAGTGACATGGGGCACTTGAGGATTGTACAAGATTGTACAAGGCTGTGCCAAGGACATATTTCTTCCCACTTTTTCTGTCCTGATATCTGGTAAATCTGCATCTGAGATAAATAGCAAAAGTACTGCTATAAAAACAATTTTCTGTAGCAGTGATACAGAAATCAGTGGAATGTCTATTTTTCTTTATAATTCTTTTCACCTTTATTTCCAGTCCAAAATAAATGAAATTTTGAAGATAGTCTTGAAATTAATGAAGTCTTTCTTATTCAATTCAGCCTCAAAATAGTTAAATAGATATTTATGCAATTCATCATGGCTCTGCAGCCTACCATCACCCAAAGAAAACTTTCTCTTATAGGAGAGGGGAAGTTTATGTAGCTGCAGTCTTGGATTACATTGATTCAGTCCTGAGGCAATACAGATGCCAATTATATGATACACATACCATACATCTTTAAATTCTCTGTAAAACAATCCCTGAGAAATTGTTATTATCATTCTACTCAGGCACTGAAAATACAGCCAGCACTGTTCCCTGCCTGTTGATACAAAACCAGACTTTTGGTGTGTCTGGTAACAGCTTCATTCTTTCCATGCATTAGTTACAATACAGCAATCTTGGATTGGTCTGTAAAAGGACTTTAATTTCTTTACTAAGAACCTGTCAGCCTACATGCTTCCATATCATATCACTTGAAGTGTTAAAGAAACTTCTTATCTTCCTGTTCTTTTTCTCTTTGCATTACAACTTCTTTTGACAGTCTGGGTTTTCAGTAATTTTTTGTGATTAGTAAGTTGCAATTACTCTTATGTAAAGAGCTACAAAATAAAAAATAAATTTAATTTCATTGTAAAGCAACAGGATTTTTTTAAAAGTCAAAATAATTCTCATAAAAATTTGTGTCCTTCATATTGGAGAGTCTGATCAGTAGAAAACTAACCAAGACAATTTTACTTGTTTGAGGCTTCTTTTTACAACATGACCAAAGAGGTTTTTCAAAGCCTGCTACCCAACTCAAATTGACTTACCCAGTTTTAAAAAGCACCATTTTGCCTCACCTACTAATTGTGTAGACAAAACTATGTGACATCTCTGCTAACTCACATTCACATTAATGTCATCCTTGCCACTGTGTTTGCCTCCAGTCTGTACCTCTGCTCCCCTTCCCAAGGCGGCACCATAACCTCTCCTACTGTGYCCAGAGAGTAACCAGTATTTCTGCTTTTCCACCTGATTTAGGTCGCAAGAAATTTTAATTAAATAACATTCTCATAGACCTGTATCTAAACCTTTAAATCTTCACAGAATAATCATTATTGATAGCCTACAAACAACTTCCTGTTAAAAAAAATATTAATAGAGCATTAAACCTATGTGAATGAAATTAGCAGACACATAAGGGAAAAAAAATGTTCACAGCCATATTCTCAATGCTCTCCAGTCTCAAAGGTCCACTTTGAACCTTGCCAAAACACTACTCTGAAGATCTTACTTATCATCCTAACCTATGGCCCATACCAATAACTGGATGTAAAACAATGTTATTATAGTGAGAATTTCTCAAACTTCCCTTCCTTGCAGCATACCAACTTTGTTAAAGTAATCTCAGATTTAAACCTCTACAAACCAGGAAGTTGAGCATGCCTGAGGAATAAATACTGCAGGAGCTGGCAGTACATCTCCACTATCACCAGCATGGATGCCAAAACACAGCCTAGGAGGTGCATGGCCACAGAACCTTCTGTCCTCATTGAAACCACCCTTGTGAAACCAAGTCACCACTGCTTCCCACAGCAAACTCAAAAGTAAAAGGGTACAGGACAGAAACATTCAGGTACCAGTAGGAGAGCACCTCTCAGTCACCAGAACATTACACCATTGGTCTCTTAATCCTGTTACTCAAGAGAGACATCAACCCTCAGCACGAGCCTGGAAATAAAAATCACTACTTCTACTGGCTAGTTGAAAACCATGGATTCACTAGAGCTAGAAAGTTCATACTACTTTTATTATAACTTTCTCCACTGCCTACCTCACACTTTACATTGCTTTTTAGTATGGACAATGCTGACTCTCTATTCCACTCCTCAACATTTCTTTTTAGTGATTGCTGAAACAATGTCAGCCTCACCTGGAAATTACCGGCTACAAGCAGATGGACTGAGGTTTCATTTCAGCACACTTYTATGCACATGGCTACCTAAAACAGAGGCAAAGAAGACTTTCACTTTAGAAAAGCTTCCTCTGCTATGGCTCTGAATAAAAGAAGGGGCATCTTATCATCAAAAGATTGAGAACTTAAACAAAAAAAAAAATAGTTCATTCAAAGCTTTCTGATATTAATATTCTAGGGATTTTTACTGTATTTAAGGTAACAGAACTATTACAGTCCTCAAAGAGAATTTTTTTTTCCAAAGGAACACCTGACTCCATAATGTCCTTAACCAGCAGAAGATACATTGCCAGGTGTTTATGCAAAAAAGGAAGGGAACAGGAATAAAGCTGGATAAAAGGGATCATCAACATTAGTAGGCTTTCTAAAAAAAGTCCTTCCTACTGTTACACACAGGACATCTGATCTGGGAACTACTGTAGGATAAAAATTCTAAGGTTAGTCCACGTTAGGCAMCAGAAGAAATAACACAGAGTGACAAACACGAACATAAAAGGATGCTTTTTGGACCCTATTCCAAAGCACTCTGTTAAAAACTACATAAGCTAATTCACASTTTGAAATCTAATCATTTGGTTCATTCCCTCTGTTCTATTTCAGGCAGGATATCTGTGAGATGTCTACCCACTGTTAAATTGGTAACCTTCTCRAGCAAAATTGATCATTGTCATGACTACTGCTTTTCCTTTATCATTCAGGGAACAAGTAATTCTGAACTGTACTATGGTAGGCTTTCTGATTTGAATTTTTTTTTGTGGTTGTCTTTGCTTTTTGTCTGCTGTCATATCTTTTCCTGGGGATATATTTTGCCACTTGGGAAATTCTGAGAAGATAAAACACTGTGCAATTCAAAATTCTTAACAGTCCAGAGCATGTGTGTTTGCATTTGTGGAGGTTCTGTATTTATTCTCYGTCTCCCTGGAAAACCTCCTAGCTTTTTATTTCTAGCTCATCTGTGGCACTTCATTTGTAACATGCCACAGGCTTCCAAAGACAGACACAACACAAAAAGGGAGAGGGAAAATGCTGAGTTCATCACCATAAATTACTGATGTTTCATCTACTTAACTTACTCATCAGGATTCATTTTTAATGAAGTGTGGATTTTAGTTTTAAATTTGCCATGAAACCAGATGATTTTTAAGGTTGCTTCCAACCCAAACCATTCTGTGATTCTGTGTAGCACTGCAGGCATTCAATTTGAAGCACTGCRTTAAAGAGGATTTCTCCCAGTGTGTGTCTCTGGTTCCATTTTCTGCAGTAGGTCTCTGCAACTGTGACTTGGCAGGCACTGGTGGTATTCATCCAAAGCACAGAATGCAATAGGAAACAGAAAGACAAGAGGAAGATTTTTATTATGTAACTGATAAAATGCAGAAGCAGATGCTGTGTGATTGCCCTGGAATTAGTTGATTTATTTAAAGGGTTAATTGACTCATTGTATTCCTATGGGGTAAACTGGAATTCAGATGAATTGCAGTGATCCAGTGTCTGGAAACACCAGGAAATCTGCCAACATGTACTACTGTTTCCATCTTCCAGTTTGTAACTAATTAAAATGAGGGTCAGACGCTGCAGCTTTTGTTGCTGCTGATGCCAGACTTGCAGTGCCTTTAGCAGAAACAGGAGCTGGCTTGTGGGCTGGGGTCAGCCCTGGGATATTCTCAGTTAAACAGCCCGAGTGAAACATGGGAGGGAGYTGGGAGTCAGCTGGTTTGGGGTTACCCCAGAGGAAGTTTCCACCAAAGCATGATAAAAAAAATAAAATGGAATGAAAAATTGATTCACTTTAGGGTTTTTCCAGAGGGCTTCAGGAAGTGGAACTATCTGAACTGAAACCAGTGGGAGCTTTATCCACAGCTGTGGGAGGATCAGTGCAGCACCTTTTTGGAAACTCCCTTTGGCTCATTGTGTGGGGCTCCACTGGACTGAATGCCATTTTCACAGATCCACGCGTCACCTACATAACTCCCGATATGGATATCAGCCCCAAACTACAGGGCAGGAAAAACAGTCCAAAAAATGAGAGGTTGAAGTTCAAAATTCTAGTCCATCACCCACCACCCCAGGACCTTGGGAAACCTGCAATTTCTGACTTACCTGTGAGTTAATACTTGCAGGTCCTGCCTTAAAGATCTGTTGCAGAAAGAAATACATGATAGCTTATACAATGGGTACAAGATCAAATGAGTAGCTAAGACAGACAGCCATGAACATTCTGGGATTTTTTTCATCCTAAGGCAAACTAGCAATTTAAGTGGCTGGCTCTGATACACAGTAAAAAGGAGTAGGGAAAAAAGGAAAGAAAACCACTTAGAGAACTGTTCCTAAAAATATAAAATGTATTTTAATTATGAAGGAGAATTAATTTTAGATTGACTGAGGAAAATCTCATGGGGCATTCAGCCAACTCATCCATCTCCTATCACCAGAGAATTTCAGCTCTCCAAACAGCCCTGTAACATACCACTTCTTGGGATCTTCTCTGAATACCTAGCTTATTATCTTTTGACTCCTTCATTATCTGTCACTGACATAAAATGCGGCATGTACTCCTAAGGAAATTAAACGCTGAAGAAAAAAACATATTAGGCTATCTAATCACCCTCTCCCTCCCCTTTYCAGGGTTTCTCCCTACTGTGTCATCTTTGCCCTTCAGCCACACACAAAACCGTGTCAGCTATGCCACTGCTCTTTCCCTTTCTGCTCCTCCATTTCCTGCCACTTTGTTCCTTAAATTAAAAATATGTAGCAGTATCTGAATTCAGCTGTCTGGGACAGTGTCAGGTGAGTGAGGACATGAAGCTATTCAGACAATGTATGGTCACTATTACCCAAAAGGGCTGAGTGCTCTTCATCTTGGTCTCCAGAAGTGTGATTAAAATCATGGTCCAAGCTAACTCAAAAAACCCACACACGGCTCCCCAGAGCCCTGTCCCAATGCTGATGCCAGTGCCCAGGCTCAGGCTCTGTGTCTACAGCAATGGAGAGTTTTTGGAGAGTGAGATGTGCCCCAGGTTTTGCCTTTGAACAACTCTGTCTATCTCAGCACCTTGTCCTGTGTAAGGAGCTGCCCTTCATCAGCAACCACTGCATGAAGTACTAGGTGCTGGTAGYAGCGGTAGCACCCATAGCAAAACACTTTCTAGTCTAGCCCCAGTAACTTCATATCTGTTAAATGCTCTTATTCACACCAGTTTCTGTCGGGGGACACAATATAAGAAAATAAAGGTAGTACAGAAAGCAATCTTACCCCTTAGGGAGTCACAGCTGAGCCAATTATTAAAGACTAGGAGCAGGCCTGATGTTAACAGGCCACAGCTGCAGCCAACTGAAGAGTGTTATAAAAGAGTGGATTGGTTGATGGAGGGGAACTGGAATCAGCTGGCTGCTGGGAGGATGAGGAAGAGTCAGTGCCTAGAGGAGCTGCCTACAAGAAACATCAAGGAGGTATAAAGCTCTAGCAATATGGAACCCTTGCAATATAATGATAATAGAACTCTTGAAATGTAATGACAACAAATGGTGACCCTGATGTGACTCGGGAAAATACTARACTGTATGACCCCATGGATTCGGGGAAAAGGAYTTGAATACTTAACTATTGGTAAAATATATCAATTGCAGCTATTATTGTTYGTTAAATATAAAAGATTTTGAAGATAAGTACTTTGTAAACTGAGAAAAGCTGCAAAAYTGAACCAGCACTTAGGAATACATATATATGTACTATAATATGTTRTCTGAACATCTGTATAGCTATTAGTTCTGACTGAAATAGATGAATGTGTCATAATGTTAACTTATTTAGAACATGTCCTTCTAGAAATGCTGCAACTCCATAATTAGAAGAAAAAGGGGGAATTGTAGGGGGTTACAATATAAGAAAATAAAGGTAGTGCAGAAAGCAATCTTATCCCTTCTGGAGTTGCAGCTGAGCCAATTATTAGAGATTGGGAACAGGCCTGATGTTAACAGGCCACAGCTGTAGCAAATCAGAAGATGTTATAAAAGAGCGGATTGGTTGATGGAGGGGAACTGGAATCAGCTGGCTGCTGTGAGGACAAGGAAGAGTCAGCGCCTAGAGGAGATGCCTACAAGCATCAAGGAGGTACAAAACTCTGGCAATATGGAGCCTTTGCAGTGTAATGACAATAGAACTCTTGCACTACAATGACAACAAGTTTYGTCTTATTTTCTGGAGTGCCTACATTTGCATTGCTCATTTCAGTTCAGCCATCTCCCTGCATTGTAAACCATCTCAGGCTCCACTGCTGCCTTCACCTGCACACCCAGCTCCTGCTGCTTCACCAGCTGCTCCACAAGTAGCAYTGCTCCAACAGCCAGACTAATGGGCAGAAAGTTTGCTTGCTATTGCTTTTTTGACACATCTGAAAGTTCACCTCTTCCAGTGTCACAGTCCCACAACACTCTCCTGTGTGTGCCCTCTTTCACCATATTGCACTGTCCCTGGGGAATTCCCCACGCTTCTTGAATATTGCACAGTGCCCTGTGCTGAATGTCATAGTGCTCTCTAATGGAAGTTGAATTGAAAACTGYAAGTTGTGAGATTTCCTCACAACAGCAGTCTGGGAGATGTCCAACTATTTTTCATTCAAATTATTTTTAAAAATACAAGTATGTTAAAAATTTCAGCAGCKGCGATATCAATAGTAACAGGAAAAAGGAAAGAAATCAAAACCATTAGCATAGTTTCTAACTGAAAGCAAAGTGTCATTTTAAAGTAGTGCTGTGGAGAGAATAGGTATTTTCATTTACTGGTAAAGCAGATTGGTTTTTAGAACAGAAAAAAACATTTGAAAAAGACAAAAAAAAATCTAACAAATAAAAACTAAGTAATTGGGGGAAAGTGAACTAAGAAATAGAACTTTAAGTACCTYGCAAAAATTGTGCTATTGGGCTTCCAAAAGTTAAGATAAACTTGATCCACTCCAGCTATGGGGTAGTTACTGACTCCTGCCAGCTGAGGATCTGGAGCAGAATATCTCAGCTTTCTGATGAAATTATAATCAAAGCAGAAAAGCYAGATTATTCAGCCCTCCTCAATAGCACAAGAAATCTTTCACATGGGTCAGAAGAAACTATGTCCAAAAATATGAAAAGGTGCAAAATAGTGAGTGGGAACCTGTGCTTTTCTCCTTTTCCAACACAAGGGTTCTGAGGTGCTCACAGCCCATAAAGCAAAGCCCCACGTTTTGCTCACCCCCTGTACAGGAAACTCTCTGCCATGGCTGGCTGAAGGCAGGGCAAGATCCATTAGCACAGCCACTGAAAATAAGCCTCGGGCTCTCACGTCACCCTGGTGCAAGTGAAARACCATAAGGGATGTTTGGGGATAGTTTTTATGGATATCCCCATCTTGATTAAATGCATTTTTTTGTTAATATATTATTAGTTCAATCAAATATTTAAGAACTGCAGATTTAGAGAACAGTYGTGCAGTGATTGATTAGGTTGAAAAGAATTGCTGTAGTTGGGATGGCCTTAAGCTCTATTTGAAGTGATTCTATTCCAAGTAGAGTTAAAACTTTGATCATGCATAGTCAATCCTGAATCCCTCTACTTTTAAATACTTTTAAATTATTTTGTGTTTCAGCTCCATAGTTGCTGTCCAGTCTGCTAAGATCTGTTGATAGTCTTTGCGAGTATTTTAATTTATTTATGTGAAGAGACCTTGTAAATTCACACTTAGTGATTATTAATTTCCCTTCTGCTCTAGACAGTTCTATGTAAGGTGTCTCATCTGAAGATTTTTTAATGTCTGTTCACCTCATACTATTAAACTGTTGTCTTCACCGTGCAGGCAAATCTTGCTATAAGGTTCTTGCTATAAGAGTGCCCAGAGTTTATGCTTGAAGTGTTATTCATGGAACTGACAAGGTTAAGCAAAGTTCCCTGGATAGAGAGTACACACCACAAAAAGTACAGTGTGCYGTAGGCTATTGGCTGATTATCCAAAATGTGTAAATATTGATATACCATGTTGAGCAATAGGAAGGGAAACTGTGATCAGAAGATGCAGAAAGCTTTAGAGCCAAAATCCTACTTAGGTAATGAATATCCTGCCATCATGCCCTCCTGATCTCACTCCCATTCAGTTATCCCTGGCTGTCAAACAAAATAAATGGCTCATCTCTTGCGAAATTACATCTACATAATCTTTAACATTTTTTCACTATTTTTAAATTGTCTTATATAAATTATAGCTCTTYAATTAGATGTGCAGACAACATGGCAAGAGATCAAACTGTTGGATGATTTCTGAGATTCCAGCTTCTTATGTCAGTGTCATTTTCATTTCTTCAACCCCTATTTTTGCAATTTAATATTTGGACTAACTTTCTGAGGCTCCCTGCTACCAAAGCATTCATACTTAACACTACTCCCCATGTGAAATAAACCTCAGGTGATATTGCAGCCTCTATGCCCTGCTTGCAGCYCTGCAATTACAGCTGCTCCCAAAATGTAAGGTATGTTTAGAAGTTTTTTAGAAGACAGAAAAAGTTTTTGTAAAAACATCTTCCATATTCATTTTTTTATCAGATATATGCATAAAGAGCTGCCTAAATTCTCAAATTCGCAAATGATGGTTAAAAATAGTTTGTCTCCACATTGCCCCAGATGACAGGGGTGAGAAGAAGAAAAGTAGGAAACCAAAAATTAAAAATCACTAGTCACTAACACTTCTATTTTAAACAAAAAAGTATTAAAAAAAATTTCTCAAAAAGATAACTTCCAAGGAAAAAATTTCAAATTTTTTTTTCGAACACAAATCCAGTCATACCCTGTTCTCCTCAAGCCAGTTTTTCCCCTTGGTCACTCTCWTCTTTTACCACTCTGTGTCCACTTTAAATCACAACCTGCCAACAGTGGAGATTCACTTTGTCCTGATTGTTCTACAGACACAATGCTGAATATAAGAATACACAGCAATAACAACTTGCTGGTCACATGTGTTCTGAAATGCCATCTCTTTGACTGAGACAGAGGGACCAGAATTGTAAGATTATCGTGGAAAKCAAAGCTCTGAGTAGGAAAACAGAAGGGCCAGTGTAAGTTAAAGTTATCAAACAATATGCTATGGGTTGGGTTTGAGCTTTTCGGAYTTGTTTGCAAGCCAGAGATAACTACATATTTTTGCATCACTAAATCAGACCTTTCAAAGCCAAAATAACTTGTAAAGTACTTAAAGGCCACACATTTGTTTGATGAATTCTCATGAAGGAGAACAAAGGTTAAATCCATACAATTTGTTTTGCTGGTTTTTTTGCTTTTTTGATGACAGAACTGAAGAGTCCTGTTGAATTTAATGGTTCAATGAATACATAAGTCAATGTAATATTATATTCCAACGAAATACTATATAGAGATGAAAACAAAGTAAGTGCCAATGTCAAGTTCATCTCTAGCCTGCCTCCCCTCTGCTTCCTAAGTCATTACCTAGTATTTATTTACAAGACTGGATAAAAAAAATAACCTGGAAAAATAAAGGCTTTGTGCTCAGATTTCAGGCATGAAATGGTGTCCCACTGTGTCATTTTGGACTTGCTGTTTAAAAGCTTACAGTGTGTTGGCTTGAACAGTCCCATTTTTCAGGGAGAAGAATTTACTTCTCTGGAATCTGACAGTCTCAGAAGAGCTGCTCAGATGTTTTTATTAATTAGTTAATATTTGTGCAATGCTTAAAGTATCAGGTGTTGTATAAATGTTAAGCTATGGAATTTGGTCCTAAATTAAATGGCAATTATGAAAAACAAAAAATACATATTTATATATTTGCTATGAATTTACATGAATATGATAKATTTGATAGCTTAGCAGAGAGCTCTTAATCTATCCAAAGCCATAGAAAGTTTAGGGATGTGGCTAACAGCCTATTTAAATAACATAGCAAAAGTCATATTTTCCCCAGTGTTTCCATGTTAGCCTTTAAGGCTCCAATTAAAAGCAACAGAACTTTSACATCTGATTTTCACATGCAGTTGCCATCTACCTCTTACACTAGAAAAATAAAAATAAAAATTTGCCCCTGAAATCACATTAAGTGTGCAAATTTAGAAAAAATAGACTTCACACAGTGAAGTTTGGCTTAAAACCTACAGTCTTGAAAGCTTCCAGCTCATCTATTGAAATTACAAAAGATACAAGTACCAAAGAAGCAGAAGAAAATGCTGAGTGTCATGTTACTTTTCCTGGCTTTTTCTTCTACATATGAATGTCAGAYTGTTAATGAAAAGACTCTTAATGAATCAACACTCTCACTACAGTGTCACTAATGAATTACTGGTAACTGGAAAAGGAGACTAAAAATACTATGTCTCCCTTTTAGTGCAGAGTTATCTTATCAATATGCTRTAGCCAGAACTGTTAGGCTGAAAAAATGCATTTACTTAAGGAAATAACATCATGAAGCAGACCCAGGGTAATAACAACACTTCTGTTGCCAGAACATGCTTGTAGTTGGTGGGTGGCTTGTATAACTTGAGTGCTTAATTAAGTGTATTTTTCCAATAAATACATTGGACATTAATTTTTACTGATGGCTAAATATCTTCTAAGTAGCTACCCTGTCTCTTAGGCAACCAGGCTGGATTTTAATAACTTGCAGGACAAAAGAGCAACAGGCCAATAGGGTCTGGTAAGGATGTCAGCATTTCCATTATAAACCCCATCTTAGCACTGGGGAGGGTATTCTAATTTGAACATTAAAACATGCTGGGGATAGCTTTAGTCCTGGAGTGATTTTCTGGTTTCTTTTTTTCTAATAAGAGCCATTTGCATCTATTTAGAAAAATCTTAAATGTATGGAGCTTGCAGGGGGGAGGAAAAAAGCTTAAACAGAGAGTAATAATTAAGAAAAGAAGAAAGTGCTAAAACAGAGTAGACTTCAGGGTTTAAGTGTAGTATTGAGCCCCCGTGTTTGACTCAGGGGGGCTGATGCCAGCAACAGTGAAGCTGAACAAGGATGGGACCTTCAGGACACAGGGCTGGGCTGTAAAACCTGGAGGTGCTGATTTACAGTGGGGCCATTGTTGGACTGGGAAACCAGAGGCACAACATGCTGCTTGTGATGCTGGGCTAAGGTGGCCCTTTGGAAGTAGAGAATTAAATCAAATCCCTGGTCAGCCTGCAAACCCTAAGGATACAGTACTCTCTCTTCAGTGGAGTTTGTCTGTTAARGCACTGTTGTAGGCACTTTCTAATTCCAGCTCAACATAAATTCAAAATAGCCTTCACTTCCTTTGCTAAATATATTTTCTGAAGTTTTATATGTGTTCTGGATCTGCTATGAATCACCCATTCCATATAAGAGCATTTCAGGTATAGGTGAAAATTGTTCTCATATATTCAGTAGTTTGATATATATTTAAAGCTTGTAAAGTTGTTTGTAACAAAAGCTGTTTTATAACTAAACTACATCATTACTATGAACTCAGCCAATAATATGTGTTTTAAAGCTACCTGGGTACAGGTTTGCAGCAGTAGCTCAGYCACCATCCACATCTGTAAAAAATAAAACAATAAAAAATAAATAATGCATGTAGGAGAGGCTGTCAAAATTCATTCGGGCAGTTCCATTTTATACAGATTTCATTTCCCAGATTTTAAATACTGAAATATTGATTTATATTGTCAAGGCATCCTAAATGTACATAGAAAATAGGCTTCAGAGACCTTACAGACTTTCAATTACCCTCAAACAGCACAGATCATGTGGTTYCTATATAGACACTTTTATTTTCAGCTTTTTCCTTTTTTTTTATTCATACTAAGATTTTCTA
>JACDOX010000014.1:4367190-4393667 GCA_014549065.1 Cardinalis cardinalis
TTTTTYYCYYYTTTTTTAAATTTTTATCTGTACTAAGATTTTCTACGTAGATTTTTTCATGCTGTCTCACGTACCCTATACTCCTTCAGGGTCACATCCAAGATTAGAAGACAGGCAGTTACTGGTCACCCAATATCCCAAGAGGRCATGGAAAAGAACTATGCACAAAAAACCCACATAAGTGCTCTCTTGCAAGAGACTGTGCTTACAGACCTTGCAGKGAAAAAGAAGTCCAGTGACACATATGGAAGGTTCAGTCCTTTGTCCCTGACTGGAAGAAGCCAGCCACAACAYAAGAGGAACTGAAAACCAGAATTTTAGTCTCAGAAACTTGATGGCMAATTATATCCTTCAACAGTGAATGGGAACACGCTTCACGTTCCTACGTTCCCTATCAGCACTTAGTTATAAAGTCTTATATATGTATAAAGGAGAAGAGAGAAAGTCCCATCAAAAATTACATGGTAGGATTTCAGGAAGATCCGACATCTCAAAATGAGGCTTGAACAGCTGCTGGATGATATAACCTGAATAAAAGTAATTAAAAGAAAATGAGTTCTGCCCTCTTGTATCCTCCTGACTCATGCCTCATTTTCTACTTCAGGATTTAGGAAAGCAAATGTCTATTTCTGTGTCCATCACCAGAGCGACATCACAGCAAGTTAATTAGAGCACATGACAGAGAAGGTGCTATTTTTGCCTTCAAATGAAGATCTTTCTGTTGCATATGAACATTTTTCTTTCTGAAATAGGGAGAGAAACTTAGCTACCAGCTCTCTCCCAAAGGTGTATAAAAATTATGCTTTTTCTACAGCTTGCAAGCTTCACAATTAGAATTGTCAGCTGTGTTATATTAAAGAGGATACAGTCAGACTTGACTGATCAAGCTTAATTTAGCCTTATGTTTGTGTTTCTGAAACATGGTAAACAATTTTTTAGCATGTACATGCTTAAATAAAAAAAACATTTTTCCTTATTTGAATAAAAATGAAATGACCTGCAAACTCATGACCTGTTTATTAATTATGATTTTTACATTCCATACTGCATTGCTTCAAGGGCAGGCCTAAACACTAACATTTATTTATATGCCTTGATTAAGAATATCCCAGGCATTTACCACAGATAAACACTGTTGAAGCTAAAAGCCATATTTCCCCTTGAGTTTGGTGTCTGTGTTGTCATGTGGAAACAGAAATTTGTATTATGTGGAGACTTCTCTTGACTGCAGGATCCAGAGTGCCACTCTGAAATATTTGTTTCCCAGACTGTGTGTCTAAAGCTGGATGCCCAAATTTGTATTTTACATTCCGAAACCTGTGAGTGAAAACATTATTGAAAAGCAGACACTGCTAATCATCATTCTTCACTATCCAAGCTCTTTTTCCCTTGGCCTTTCCTTACCTTCCACTCCATCCTCAGAAATGAGGGCCAGCTGCACCCAGTGAATCAGACCTTCCTCAGAACTTAATGAGATGTCTTGGTCCATTAGGGGATTCACAGCAAACAAATATCACCAGTAATTTATAAAAGGAGCTGTGCACAAGCAGTCATAGGTCAGGCAGCTTGTCATTTTTTTTATGGGGATAATAGCCCACACTGCTCCAKCAGTTAGCATTCAGAAGGGCTCAGCTCTAGTTTTTGTCCTGATGCTTTACCTACAACCTGGCAGAAGTACTGAAATAACGTCTTGGATTTTGGCTTCTGTTTGTCTTGATGTCTTAGGGACCCCAGACCAGGTGGCAATCACAAGCAAGGGCCCACATTTCTCTGGCTGGTGATCCAAAACCCTCCAAAAAGCCATTTCCAACTGGGAGACCACATTAAAAAWCAATAGGGTGAGAGATCCAGTATATGGAGAAATTTTGTTAAAGTACATGACCAGATGAGGAGAAAAAACAGAACCATTGTGMTGGTTTTATGGACTTTCTGAATATATTTCTAAGTGTCATGCAATTTTAACATTTCTCTGACAGGTTAATATGTGCAACTTGTCTCAAGGGGCTAAGATTAAATATCAACAAAGCTGAAGGGAAAGGCATTGCCAATAAATGGTGAGAATTTTTTTTAYAAGCACTCTTTTTCTATGGGAATACTTTATTTAAGTAAAAGGGGAAAAAATTGCAACATGTTCATGATTAAAAWAAGAGTCACAACAGGCAAACTGTAATTATTGTTTTAACAATGTGACATACATCCCCAGTAATTTTCTTCCTAAAAGTAACATAGTTAAAAAAAAAATTCCAGCACTTATGAGTTTGTTCTCCCTGTGGCTACCGCCCAGCCCATGGAACTTGTCTTACACCACATACAGGGACAGTGCAGACCAACGAGGCATGGCCGTGGCCAGGAGAAAAGGAGTTCAGGGAGCAAGGGATGCAGGAATGTCCCAGTGAAAAGCACAAGGCACGGGTGGTATCTGAGCTCTCCTTGTGSCAGAAGGACTATTTGCTCTACTACYCCCAAGATGGGCAGAGCCAGGGCTGTTCCCRAGGGAACTGAGCCACGGAAGGAGTGAGAGGCAGGAAATGAGCAATGCCAGAATTGTACAGATGACAGAGATGGCAGGGATGCTATGAGCCAGGACTGGGACTGAAAGACAGGAACACCAATGGCCCACAGTGCTGAGGGTGCAGGGCAGAATCGTRGCCACAATCATGGCCATGCAGAGACCACTGGGCAGGGCAGCACGGGAGCCACCCAAAAAACCTGCTCCAATCATAATTGCTGTTGAACATGTCCAGCTATTCTGAGACATTGGTGTCCTGAACAAACTGCTTTCATCAGCTGAGGAGGCATATTTTCCAGGTTCTCCCAGTCAAACCAGCTCCTCTTAATTTCACTCTTTGATGAAAGGGCAATGTRTTTTTAAGAGACATTTCTTAAAGGGAAGAGCAATCATTTGGCACATGAAAGAGAGCAATGCTGTGAGAATAAGGGACAGCAGAGCACAACATGTAGCAAGACCAGAAGGAACACAAAGGCAGCAAAAATAGAAGGCAGCTTGGAGTAGAGAAACAATAAACAGCAGAATCCACAGRCAAGGAAGCCAGTAAGGGTCCAGGAGACACAGTCAGGGCAGTGGAGGAAGTAATAGAGATGGACAAGAGCATCAGCCATAGGGTGGGTACACTGGCTGGCAAACAAGCACAGCAGTGCTAAAAAGAAAGCTGCTGCGTGGCCATTGGGCTGGGGAGGAAAGGTGGGCTCACAGGAAAGGGCATGAGAGCACAGGGCAGCCCTTGTCCTTCACAGGGCTCGGGTGGTGGGTGACAAGTCAGAGCTGAACTGCTGCCAGGAGTGCATTTTTAATGTTGAATTTAGATGGGAAAGTAATGAAAAGCAGGAGGAAAACATTTTAGTACCATTAATTAATTGGTTTCTATATTATATTTAAAGTTCTTCGTTTTTTTTTTTTGAAGACAATTAACTCAGCTTTATGTTTCTAGTAAATAAAACTCTCCATTTTGAAGCAGCCCCTTTTAAATTGAGTGGAAGTCAGACCCCTAATTCTGACCCCTACTCTTCAAATCACCAATTTTTTCCACAGCAAGATTAAATGCGCCGCTGTTGTTCTGCCAGCCCTTAACGCAAATTAATGACTTGAATTACCTTTCATCTCACCTTATAAATTCTACCTTGAAGCTGCAGAAAGCCCAAGGGCTCTTGCATAACCAGATGAAGACAAGTTCACTGCCTCAAATCCTTCCCTTCTTGCTCTACTTTACATCAATTCTTTATAAGAAGAGGTCTCCAGGGCTAACAAAGGAGCTGGCCATGCAGCAGAAGGTGCCGTGGGACTTCCAGAGGTAAAAGCCTGTCTTGTGGTGACTCAGTGCACTCCATTAGTCCTGTGAAACTCAGGGCACACCGAATGCAGCATATGTGCCCTCCCTTGCCAGGCTTCAGACAAATGCAATCAAATCTATTTTAATCATCTATGAAATGCAAATGTGTTCCACTTGCRCACCCGCAAGATCCATTGTCTTCCTCACTGAAGCATGCCGTAATGTCAATTAAACGCCGTTGCTAACTTAATAGGTGTTCTGATTGCCTAGGGGAAATTACTTTCTTATTAGTGGTATTAGTAGTAGTATTATTTCACATTGCAAAGATTTTAAAATGTTTTAATAATTGCGTTGGGGTTTGTTTGTGTTCTCCCTTCCATCGGCTCAGTGGCCAGCCAGCACCTATCCAGGCTGAGCAGTGAAACCTGTGTTTGCACTTGGAGAAACAATGCTGTGTAATTCCAAATATTGAAAATACCCTTCTCAACTCCTCCTAAACAGCCCTGCACAGAAGCGATGCTGCATTAATCTGCTGGCAATTTTGCTCACACACCCAGGCTCCCATACATGCACACAGCCCCTTTGTTATTCTGCTAGAAATGGCCGGGCAGCTATAAAGATGTTTATTCTCAGATCCACAATGAAAAATGTTTGCAGTATGTATGTAGCCTACAAAGTCAGGAATGATAAGCATTCAAATCAGACTGCCCATGCCAAGTCAATATTTCGATATCAGAGGAATTGATTCTTGATCTAGTGCCAGCACTGTGTACTCAATGTACTGCAGAAAAATCCTCGCCCAGTCTTCCTGCCAGCACACTGGTAGGGATGACAAGCATGCAGTTATCTGATAGAGCAGATATTTGTTCCAAAAGACGATTTTCATTTCAAAGACAAAACATGAAAAGAGCTTACTTATGGGGAAACCAAATACTGTATTCTCCTCTTGATAAATCAAGCTTTAGAGAAATAATGCCAAAGAGAGCAGGATTCTGAAAAGAACTTCTGTAGCTCTTTTCATGCTTTTTCAGCTACTCAGCTGGCTTAACTCTGCCAACTAATAATCTTGTGTTTTCCTAAGATATGTTGAAAAAGAGTTTATTTGCAAATAATTATTTAATGATAAGGATGCATGTATGTTTGCTTTTAAACAGTTTCTACAAAGCTAATTAGGGGGTTTATCATAGAACACAGGCTTCTATATGGTTTATACCTTAAGCTGTTAATTATGGGATTTTCAATAACATCTCTTTCTTTCCTTTGCAGAGAACTAAGACAGTATTACTAGACAATAAAAGCCCTGTTTCAGTGAAAAAGGTGAAATTTCTTCATGTCACAGTCTTGTCAGCTCTCTTCATGGCTGAATTTACATAAAAGTAACCAAGTATGAGTAATAACAGACAGGAGAGGGAAACATCTTCATACCCTCTGAGACCAGGGACTAACACAATAGTCCTTTTATACTCTGCAAAGACATCTYTGCTATTTGGCCACAGACCTCCAGATACACTGTCTAATTACAGTTAGCAAGCAGCATGCCCTTGACACAGCACAGAATAAATATAACCTGCCCTTTCAAGTGTGTCACTGTGCTCAACACTTATTTTATGTCTTCACGCTACTAACCAGACCTTATACAAAGAAACTTAACCATGCTTTTACCYACAAAAATTAAATAGTATCACATTGAATGCTGCTTTATTTCAGCAGGACATCAAGAGGGATTGACACCAAATTGCTACCTTACATTAACTGAGGGTCTACCTCAGTCACAGCTCTTCCTTGGGGCATAATTACCTGCATGCTTTATTTCACTGCCAGTCTTTTATAAAAGTGSAAATATGAAGTGTCCATCCAGTTTCAAAGAAAAGTTAAAGGTAGACTGTAGAGAAAAATTAATCATAAGCATATCAGGGCCTTACTGGGATGCAGCCCAATTAAATTCAATACACACATCCACTGTGAAGGCCATTAATAAGCTGCTAACAATTTCTGTATGTCCCTGCTGGGCTTTATACAAAATTTTGCCCCTATAATGAACTCTGCAGGATTTACAGGTGGGATTTTCAGAAGGGTTCAACACTGATCCAGATCCACTCTCCTTGAAGTCAGCAGGAATTTTTACCATCGGCRTTAGGGGGGAGGCAGGAAAAGGTCAGCCTTGACTGCTTTTCAAATTCCCACCCCACCAGTCTGCTTAAGGCCCATGCAACTCTGAGGGGAGAGAAGTTATGCTGTATTTATAGCACAGAGTAAGGAGTCTTTGTATACCATGAACATCAGATTATGTGCTGCAGAAGCACAGAATATTTTTGCATTGTTTATCTGCCAAAAGCACCAACCTTCAAAACAATACATAAACCTACATGAATAAACAAATCATTCCTACCCAGGGAGGGTAASTATTTGCACTCACTTGTAGTGAGCCTGGAGACTCAGTACAGCTATTGATCTGGTCCCTGAAACAGAAAAAAGAATAGTACACAAGACTAAGATGCTGGGGAAAAAAAATCAAACTTAATAGAAAAAGGCCCTGAAATTGTGAAAACTGCTTGCAAGGATCAAACTCTTTCATAGACTCTGGGAATCCAGAAGAAGTAAAAGCAGTTCCTCTATTAGGTTGTTGACTTGGGCTTCAAATTAATTATAAATTCATAATTAATTATGAAGTGCTACCCCTTGYTCTTCTTTCCTGTGGCCTGAGGAAGACACAGATTCTCAAAAGCTCAGAGCCAATTTCCATTTTATTTTTAGCCAGTCAATCTCACAAAAGGTCTTACCTACAACTTGGGGACTTGCTCTTTTATATTCCATTCATGTATAGGCTAATCAGCTGGTGCAGTGATCTGTGACACTTAAATAGGAAAGATGCTTATAAAAAGCAAATGCAGAGCAGAAGAGACCCAAATGCTCTGCCAGGGCTGTGGCAAGGGCAAAGCAAGAAGGGTGTCCACGCTCAGCAGCCCCTACTCTTGCTGTGCCCTAGGAAGTGGGAGCAGTCCATGCCATGGGTGAAGCAGGATGTGGCAGGAGTCTCTGGGGTGGGAAGCCACACATTGCCAGGGTGTCCTGCAGAGGTGGCTGCTCATGACCTGGTTCCTCCCAGCTGCATCCACCTCCAGCTGGGAAGTGAAGGACTCTTGCTCTGTGGTGCAAATCTGATGCACTAAGAGCCAAATCTTCAGAGGATTCTCACAGAATCACAGAATGGTTTTGGTTGGAAGAGACCTTAAAATGTCATGGCCAGGGACACCTTCCACGACGTTGTTCAGAGCCTCATCCAGCCTGGCCTGGGTGGATCTTTTGTCCTTGCACCTAAGCCACCACACTAGAAACGGCAAAACTTTTCTTTCTCTCTGCTCAGTTTCTAGCTCTCTGAGCATGAGTGTTCCATAGTATTGTTGGTTTTCCATGTTTATTTATTTTCTAGCCTTTCCACTAGTATACATCTCACAAGAAGCAGTATCTGTGAGGAAAAGGGGTGGTATATGCAGCTCAGCAGATTGAAATCATCTTTTTTTTTGGTCATTATTGAAAGATGGAGTGGTTATAGCACAGTTTCTGCTTACTATTACAAAATCAACGTACAGTATCTAAATAACCTTAAAAACTTTTAGTGTCCAGTAAACATTGATCTCTAATCCATTAAGTTTGCTCACTTCAGGACTGAGCAGCTTGAAATAAAACACTGTCCTATGAATCAGCAGCCTTTTTGTAGATGACAGAAACAAAAATTATCCAACCATGTGGTTTCTYCAACTCACCTGGCATAAATTAGTAGTAATTCTGAGAGGAATTAAGTGGTTTGGATAAGTAACAGCCTGGATGGGTGCTGAGAATAAAGAAATGGGAATTCATTTGCTAGGTCTGCCTCCACTTTCCTGTGTAATCTCAAGCAAATAAMTTATCTTGTTTTAATTTTCAAGTTTAAAAGGAATATGTGGAGCTTCTCACGCTTGCCTGGTCTCCAGAGTAGAAATTGTCTTTAAACATATGTACAGCGCTAAACACAACACAGTCCTGCTCCCAACTGGAGCTGGTAGCTGTTACCATAAGAAATATCAGTAAATAAATCATGATGTGAGAGAAGCCCATGTGGTCTGAGCCCAATGGCAGTGACCAGAAGATGGCAATATTCAGGAGGGAGGACTGAGGCGAGCGTCCCTGTGGGTCACACACGTGGCAGCTCCCCCAGTTACCCCCACCCCCTTCTGTCAGCGATATGAAACCCCCACCACTGGCTGAAATCACCTTCTGAGCCAGGAGTAGGAGTAGGTAATTTAGTTTCCATGGTAATGCAGTTCTGGACCGTTCTTAAACAGAAGCTGCCAAGTATGACAAATGGTAGGTGCTGATTTTTTTATGTGAACAGCTATTCACTATGAATTGAAATGAGATTGCCAAATTCACTTTCCTTGGGACTGGAGCTAGGGTCAAAAGCTATTGTTACATTCAAGCCATAGTCCAAAACTAGCACTTTAGCCACCCATCTCTAGCTGCAATACAGAAATTTTTAAGTCATAGAATAAAAATGAATGACTCAATATCAGAGTTGTCAAATAGATGAGACAGATTTACATCAAGCAATTCTAAAATGCTCTGTAGCCATGAATTAAAGGAAACATATGACAAATGACTTACTCATTCTCTCATGGGGAAGAAATTCTGTTTTAAGCATTGCTGAATGCTGTGCAGTTGCTATTATATACATGTATATATGGAATCTGCATTAGGATAAACACATTAAATTATAAGGGTTTGAATTTCACTACTTTTCTTCCATGAGCCACCACTGTATAGTATGCCATAGTAGGTTTTGCAGTCTGCTAATCTCCCCAAACAGTACATAATTGGCCTTGGAAAACGCTGTAATACTGTAATTAGTAAAATGACAAATAAAAGAGGAAAAGGCCTTTTCATTTTGGTCTTGTTTTCCTTCAGAATTAAGCAGCAGGAAGACAGGTTGCCAGATCAACTGTTATTTAACACCATCTCTGCCATAAAAGCAGCCCAAAAAGCAACTCAGTTTTTCCCAGGCTGGGGAAATGGGGAAGGATGGTCCCCCCAGTCACCCCCCAACWGCAGATGGATTAGCAGAGTGCTGCTGGACTGCCTGCAGTGGCTGCATGGCTGGGGCTGGATGGGCTCCCCAAAACTGCCCCAGCAACCCCAGCCGCCAGATGGCATTGGAGAGCCATGRGGATTCACCTGCTGCTCCATCAAGAGCTCCCTGTGGTCTGTTTGTGAACCAGCAGGATCTGGATGTCAAACCTAGGGAAAAGTGACTCCTAGGAATGTTCTCCTTCGTATTAGCCATTCTTCCCACTTGCAACATACCTTTGAAAAATATAAAAYGGGAACAAAACATTGTAAGCAATGAGGAAAGAAAAAAATGAGATGTTCCCAGCTCATTCAGTGTTGAAGAGAGAAGAAACASCTGAGAAGCATTGTGACAAGACAGTAGTTTCTGCCTTTACAGCACCTTTACAAACTCTGGTACTCAGAGCCTTTTGCAAACGTTCATAAAGTTGTACATTAAAAGAGTAGTTCTACCTGACATAACCTATCCTCTGTTTCTTCTCTGTGAAATGCCTGGAATGGATGGTGCTCACCCACTGTTTGTATTTTAGGCATTTACACAGACACAATTGATAGCACCTGGAATTGAGACATGGGCAGGTGAATGGGTTTGTTTGGGGTGAYACTGGGGGTGGCTTTCAGAGGCAGGGAAAGAAAATCTGAGCACAAAAGGGGCACAGTGGTTCTTCTGACCCATCCCAGAGCTGTGGAGGGATAGAATGTAAGGAAATAAAGATAGTGCAGAAGGTAATCTCACACCTGAGGAGTTGCAKCTGTACTAATCACCAAAGATCAGRAACARSCYTGCCCTTAAGAGGCCACAGCTGTGTCCAATGAGGATGAGTGCTACAAAAGAGTGGGGTAGCTGGGTGAGGAGAGAGCTGGAGTTTTGTTGGCTGTGCTGGGAAGAAGYCAGTGCTGTGAGGAGCTGCATGTGAGAAATCACCCAGAAGGTATGAGAGCTTTGCAATAYGATGACAACCCAGAGCAGACATGGGCTCAGTGCCCCCATGTGAGCCTGCCAGCTTGCCCCAGCAGTGCCTGACCCTGCTCTGTGATCCCCCAGCCTGCCAACACCAGCAGCCTGCTGCCCGTGCCCTGCAGTACCTGCCCTGGAGGTGCACTGCAGACACTTCAGGGCTCATTTATGATTCCCAGAAAGCAATGGCAGATCTCACAGGAGACTGGACTCCTCCTGCAGTGSAGTGATGCACTTGTTATGAGCTGCAATGAGCAGTGATTTGCCCAAGCTAGCTGTCAGTCTCAGCGGAGCAGCCCAGCAGATGGGCAGAGATGAAAGGGAAGCTGCCTCGTCCTTGCAGTGCTAAGGAAATGGGTGGTGGCTTTGGGTCTCAACCCAACAACCTCCTTAGGGATCATCCTGACCAGGAGTGGCCAAAATTTAAAAGCCATAAAATTATTTCAGAGCAGGTTGTCACAGTTATTTAGCAACTAATCTGTGCAAGGAACAGCAAGTTTTTGGCTGGCTGTCTCAGCACCAGACACTSATGAATTCTGCGTCTAGGAGGCAAGAAAAGGTGTGGATTTCACCACTGCCAGGGAGTCTAACTAGCACACATGAATGAATAACAGATATTAAGAGACAGGATTTCCTAAATTGCACTGGGGCTGCTGCTGGCCTTCTGTAAGGARTGCTAAAACCTGTTGTTACTGGCATACCAAGTTTGTATTAGGCAAGTCCTCTTCAGATAACTCACATTGATGCAAAATGTTGAACAATCTTTAATTTTTCTCTTTTCAGAAGTGGGGACTTTGTTTCCATCCTAATGTTATGATTAAAAATGGGATGCCTGTGCCTCTGTGTGCCAAAKACATTTGGGAAATGCTGAACAGGTAACTGGAGAAAGCACTTACAGCCCACCATGTAATTCCTTCCCTGGGCACAAAGAGGGAATATTTGTGGCCTGCTGACACATAGCACTTCAGKAAGTCAGGAAAATTTGTAGGGCAGTGAGTAGATGCTAGAAATCTTTGCTGAGGAACCTTATTGACTATCATGAGTTTCTCCTCTATGAAATGTTCTTACAGCTTCATTCACTGCCTCTCCCCTGCCTCATCTAGACATTCCTGCAAGGAAAAGGGAGCAGTGGGAAGCTGCGCGCTGCTTTTCTTAGTGGTCTTTTTCATTTAACTTAGCCACTGGGCTTTCTAATGCAGCCTGCCTGGGACAATGCCTTAATAGTCTCATTCTACCAGTGTGACAGAACAACAAAGAGCTCAGTATGTGCTGAAATATGCACTCTCCTTGCTAAGCCTGTAATCCCAGCTTTGATATTTTTTTGTTTAAGCCATCAGCACAAACCTAGTGAGAATGAATTGGAAATTGCACGCCTAATTTTGTCTTCTGCTTGACTTCCATCTTTGATCAGAGGCTGAAGAGAATGGGCTGAGGGAGACTCATGGCTTCCTCTACAGATGACATTAAAGGATGGTTTGTCATAGAGTAGCCTCCATTTTCTTGGTCTTAGTAACAAAATCCCTCCTGTGATTTCTTCAAGAATGACATCAAAAGTGCAGATATATTTCTGAAATTTGGGCTGCTGCTGCCATTCTTCTCTAGAGCTGCTGTGTCACCTGCTGTCACCTTTCCTCCAGCTGCGAACAAATCTTAGTTCTGGCCCCAAAATGGGTGATCCAGATGTGAGACTCAATGCTGAGAGGTTTCAGTGCCCTTGCTCACAGCAACACCACCAGGGATCTCTTCTGCCACCATCCTCCAGCCTAGAGTCAGTGTGCCCTTGCTCATTTGCCTGACTTTCACCTTGGGGACGCTGCCACTGCTGCAGCTGAGAGCATCCATCAAGCTCTCCCATTGCTTTGATAGAGCTTCAAGGAGTTGCCAGAGCTGCCATTTTCCATTCTTTGTTGTTTAGAAGCTGTTTGCTAAGTTTTTAATGAACTTCTCATGCTGATCACGCAGTCCCCCCCTTCACTGACTCTGCAGGATGCCAGAAGATGGACAGAGGGTCATAGTCCTGGAGGTGGTTAATCAGCACCTTTGTGAGACCCTCTGGCCAGCTCACAGCACCCTGATTGAGTGAGCCGAGCCTGAGGTGAACTAATTACTGCAAAAATGAGAGAGATCATGTGGAAAGAAGGGTTAAAGGCTGAACAGTGCACAGTTTTACCRCAGAGGGAAGCGGAAAGGGTGGAAAACACAGACCCAGAGGACTGAGGGGCTGTAAAATCTGATCACTCTTCTGCTTCAAGGACATTCATGTTGCAAGGTAAGGAACTGCAAACAACACCAATCTGGGCAAGCAAGCTTACCTTCAAAGAGTGTATGAGCTTATCTCCCTGCTAAGGTCAACAGAAAATTCCCATTGATCTCATGAGGGGCTTGGATTTTCAATTAATGCAAGACTACTGGACTTGATGYGCAGTTATGAAGCATTTGTAATTATTAATTTATCTCTTCTCTGACTTCCAGTTGACTTCTGAAGGGAGATAATATTTCATAGCTGAAGACTGAATGTATATTTGTACTTTAAAACACCATTCTCAGTGATAAAAGCCCATGAACTGACATACCATACTCTTCTGGGACAGTTTAAGAAGCAGCATGAAAATAATCTTATTGGACACATAAAAATGAACTGTGAGTCTGCATGCTTGAATCTAGTTACTGTACCATTTTACTTATTGTTAACACAAAGCCTTTTTCTGGTGTTAATACATTACTATAATACATTTTCCAMAGACAAAACTCTAGGAGTTGTTTTTTCCCAATCTTTTAAAAATTTTGTTTTGCAAACAAGATTCAAATAGTCTGCAACTGCTGTTTCTAGGGCACTGAAAATTTGCAAACCTCTCTGTGTCTCAACAAGTTCCTTTTTGCAGCTCTGTGAGCATTCAAAAATTAGTTGTTCATCTCTTCCTCCCATACTTTTTAAAATCCTTAAGTATTAAACTCCTGTGAATGTTTGTGCTCATGCATTCAGAGTTACACAGGTCACTGAGTGCTATGATGGAGGACCAACTGCTCTAGCACAGAAAGCTCCACACTAGCTCTCCAGAGAGCTACAAGTGAAGAACAGTTTTCTTCCTCTTGGTAACATATCACTCGATGCCAGACACAAAAACAATAGAGGTACCAGAGGTTCCCAGGAAATCAGTGTGACCCCAGAAGCAGGWTTGCTAGAAAATTACTGGAATATCCAAGATTTTCAAAGTTGAACCATGAATAGGGTCAAAGGCCAAAGAGATACCTGAGGAAGCAGCTGAGCACAAAGATATTCCAGGGTACCAGTCATGGAGGCTGGAGGTGGCCAAGAAGGGAGGTGCAGGCTCAGGACAGGAGAAGTCAGAGGGAAAGGCAAGTGCTGGACATAGGCCAGGCACTAAGCCATGCTGGCAGCCAATTTGGCATTGCTGATCAGTTGAGCCAAGGAGAGATGGAGATCAGAAAACTCCAGGAGGCTGGGAGGTGATATTCAGATACAAGTCTGYCAGCTGTGTCACAGGGTGAACATAGGTAAGGGTTTGGCAGCAGCCCTTAAGATCACTTCAAKGAAAAATAGTGAGAAATTAGGAAGGCCAGTCAAGTAGGAGCAGATCTTGGAGCAGAGCAGCTGTATCTTGTTCACAAGAAAGAGAAAAGGAACAACCCTCTGAGACCAGCTGGTGAAAGCCCCATCAGCTTTAAGTAGTTGCCCAAGTGTACAGGGAAGGAAGAGAAGGTGTTGGAGCAYGAAAAACTGAAAAGGAGATGGTCTTTATTGCATTTCAAACCTGCTTTTTTTCTGCAGCACTCCTCACACAACTAGAGAAATAGAAACCATTACCTCTTTTTCATAGGTGGGACCTTTGCACGCAGGAAGATGGAACAATTTCCCTAAAGTTAGCCAGCAGCTCAGTGCCAGAGGCAACGAATGAACTCAAGGATCACAAATCCCTGTCTGGTACAGATTTTTAACCTTATTTTCCATTTGCATCTAGTTTAACAAAACAAAAAAAAAACTATGCAAGTTGCTTGTAATTGTACCAAAAGCATCTATACAATCATCTTTAACTGATGAAGTATTTCCTGCCCTTTGTTTATGCTGGTTATTCACTAGTCATCATTTGTGGTGTGAGAAGTCAATCTTACAGCATTATTTTTCTTGATACCCTGATTGGGTACCAATTTTCTTGAAAGCCTAGTAGCTAAAATGAATGTTCATTCTCCAAATACATCAGGGTGAAATTGGTATTCTGCACAAGTGCTTTCAGCCAGTCATSAGAAAGCACATATAGTTGTGAGCTAAACACTCAAAATACAACAATTATTTGTGATGTCTATTTTGCCATATTTAGACTATTGTGCTGAAAGATGAAGACAAAAGAAGAGGCTGTTCGTGTGCTGTAATGGGGGAAATGGAAAGCAGCTGGCAATCACTTAAATACACAGAGGTTTTTCTCATATCGTACTGGAGGATGTAGGCTCTTCAGCAATGGCCCTACTCTGTAAAAATCCACTTTGAAAGGATGTATCTTGACTCTAATGCATTACCTATGCTTTGCAAGAAAGCAGTTATTTAGGAAAGAAATAAAAGAACACATCAGGACTTCAGGCAGTAAAATGAAAGGGTGAGCTTGGGAGTCCATTCTGCCATCTAAATGCTCTACCCTGTGCCCTGTGAATGCCCTGCAGTGCCCTCCATGACATGCCAACCACCTCTCCAAAAAGGCAGAGCTCCTCTCCTGGGTTGTGTGCTCTCTGTGTGTACAGTGCCTTGCATCACATCTGGGCCTTCAAAGACTTATTCAAAGTCCATTGATTTCTTCTCAATGTCCTGGATCAAGGCTGGAACAAACACATTCAAACATTTCTTCTTTGTTTCACCTTGAATTTCATGCATGCTCTGCCCACCAGCCAGCCAAAAAATCACAAACTGCTGCCTGTAACACAAATATTTTGTCCACAGAACAAATGCTATCAGTCTTCATTGTCTCCACAGAAAAAGTTTTGATTTTTCCATTTCTTCTGCAAACAAAATGAACATATAATTTATGTTTGTGAGCAAAGTGATTTTATGGTATTTTTTTTTTTGTTGACAGAATGATTGGAATAAAATTACATTCTGTTGACAAAAAATGTGATGAAATGTTGCTTGTGCATGTTAGGAACAAAAAGAGTTTGACAAAAACCACAGTTTTTCAATGGGACATAGTAAACATTTTAACAAAATTAATTCTGTCTGTCTCCTATTTGTCCCAGGAATGTCATGAGAAGTCTTTCCAAATCTGTTATGTCAAAATAAAAGATAAAAATTTTACCTATAAAAAGACTAAACACTACTGCTATTGAAGCTATTCATTCTAGTCCTTTAAGCCATATTGCTCTAGGTCGCATCTCTTTTTTCCAAAATTCAGTCATTTCTAATGGAGATATGTGGGATCCACATRTTTTAGAATATATCCATCCTACACATCACTATTAATTAACAGTAGTAGGCTTTCACATTTTTCTGGATTTTTGGTAAATTAAACAATAAAGTAAAACTTTGTGATTTTCAGAAATACTAGATGTGTTTAAAGATAACAGTGTTTGTTCTTGGAAATCATCAGGCCTCTGACAGCAGCATGAGTACTCACATAATTTAATTCTCTCAGAGCCTAAGCAACAGTCTGACAGCATCTGGGAAATGTGTGCCAAGCTATTTTCTCTTTGAACTTTGATGCCTGACATCTTTACRTGGACATGAGCTCATGTGAGGATGGACAGAAAGGGAGGGGAATCTCTCTTTGGTGGGCTCAAGTGAATGAGCTTAGACAAGGCTGATTTACCTTTGGTAGCAGAAGGCCTTTAGGTTAAAAGAAATTTGATGGCTCTACGGGGAGTGGGATATAAAAGCACAAGGCTCAGAACAAAGGGAATAGACTTTAGWCACCATCATGAAATGGTTGAGCACAAAGCAAAAATAAAGAGCTGCTACAAAAGGTTAAAGTGCAAGAGAACAAAAGCAAAGGTTAAACAAAATTATGTAAGCATCAACACATTATGAACAAATAAAACAAAAAATAAAACTCKCAGCATAAACAGAGCCAGCTGCATTGATTCTTCCTTTCTTGCTGATTTTTACTAGGCCCAAAGGCTATAAATCAGTCCAGAGCAAGTGACTTCTCCTGGCSAGGGTGGTGGTGAGGAACACCAGCTTCTTTACAGAGCTGGTGTGTAGGAGGAGCTCAAGGGACAGACTTGGCTAGTTTGGTCCCTGGGCTCAGCATAAAAGGTTGCCAGCGCTTCCCGGGCTCAGGCAGGCAGYGAAAGAAGTCGACTTTCCTTCCAGACAGATAAAAATGAAAGAAAAACATTATAATCCAATTAGCACCGGTGGATTTCAGTCTGATCTTCCATCGTGCAGAGGAATACCATTCCCACTGAAAGCACTGGGATTTTGGCTATACCCCACGGCATATCAGCTAGCTAGGGCATGAAGCCTCCTTCAATCCATTAAATTCCTTTGTGGCTAAGTGAGGAGATACAAAAGGACACAGAAAGAGTCTGGTGAGATCCTACAGTGCAGACACACTTCCAAACATTCACAAGTTTGAGCTTTCCAAGTCACTGGGGCTTCACACAGTCAGAAGGACTGCAGACATGAGTTCTGGACTTCAACATCATGGCCTAAAGAAGCTGTGAGCTTGGGGCCACCAAAGATCTTGTCAGACTTGCTTCTGGCATTCCAAGGTCATGGTATGGTAAATGATGTTTAGTTCAACTGTGYATGGGTGAAAGATCCAGAGGAGACCCATCCCTGTATGGATTGGCCAGTCTGTACAACTATTAACATAAAAGCAGTGATAGACATTTACATTTGTCAGCAAATGTCTCTTAGAGCTAAAAATGCAATTAATTGCACTGCTTGCACTAAAGCTTTTGTTGTCTTCTTCCCTCCCTCTCTCCTCCAGCCCCCCTGACAGTGAGAAGAAGGGAGCTAATGTGGTAAATGTTTTTTCCCCTGATTTTTCCCTTACAAAAGAATAAATGATATTAAAAGCTATGAAATGTTCAAACACAATCCACACACACATTCATTCTAAAGAAAATAGCAAATTAAATGCAAAGTCTATGCTAATGCATCACCCAGGTTGAGATTTTAATTGCAAAAAGTCAGGAAATGCAGAGTTATGGTTCTCACAGTAATCATCACTCAGCCCCTCGAACACAGCTAGGATTTGTATTCCAGGCAGTGTGCAGCATTCACTCCAACACCAGCCTATATATGCCTTCTCTGCCTTCATTACAGTTGCTGGGGGAACCATAATTCTGCATTTGATGACTTTTGCTCAATTAATTTTTTTTCCTTATTGCTGTGCTACAAGATTCTTGCATTTAATTTCGCTGTGTTAAAAAAAMCAAACACGTAAAACAACGAAAAGGAACTGGAAATTTCCATTGCATACTTAAGTTAGGAGATAATCCATTCTGTCTGTGCATCCTCAGGCTTCTGTAGGACAATGCAGTCATTTTAGAGCACAGGTACATAAATAATAATAGCAACAGTAATAATTTTGCCTCATTGTGAAGTGACTGCCAAAAGATCARGGAACTGGCATGCCCTGGGCAATGCCTTTTTTCAACCTACTSTGGTAACTACTTATATTACACTTTTTCACAATGAAGGCAATGCTGAGGTCCCATGTTCCCACTAAGGCTGTCTCAGGTGTGTTTCACCACACAAGCAAATTCTGTGCCCCCCCAACTCACTCACTACTTCAGKACCTCTGAGGATAATTTTGTCTGTAATCCTCCAACTACCTGCTGGTGTTGGGATACACCTTCCTGGAAATCTACCTGGTGGATCTGCAGGAGTGGTCTCAAAAGTAACTAATTCTAGTGGTCTGAGAAATCAGTTGGAAAACACCTACCTTAGAGTAAGTATTTTCCTACTTTGTAACAAAAAGGAGTCATCAATCTCACTTCTCCTCTGATATAGATTTGAAGGCTCACCTGCAGACACACTAAGTAAGCCTCACTAGCATTATTGACCAGCAGAAGCCCCACACCATTGTGACTTCTCCATACCCACCTCTCATCCTCCTCTGGATTTCTCCTGAAATGTGCCCACAAGGATGTATTGGATGTTTCAAGGTCAGATTTCCAACGTGGCTGAAGGATATGAAGATGAATACAAACGCAGCCAGAGTTKAAATAACTGAGCACTTGGGTAAATCCCACTAATCTCACCTTTCTTTTAAAGCTCATATGCATATAAAGTSTATTCTTAGGAAAAACCAACCCCAGAAGTCACCATTCTCATGCAYACTGCCATGCCAGGGGTTCTCTTTTTCTCATAGCAGTGAGCCTGCTGGTCAGACAAATCCATTAGCCCTACTTAAAACTGCCCTCACTCAGAAGATGCAAATATAAACATCTCCTGAGCCAATAGATCAGTATTGTCTCTCTTTGATAAATCTTGGCATTTTCTTCTAAAGTTATTCCATATTTTACAGCTTTATGTTAGCTAATGCGCAAATGAGAAGCACAGATGCCTCCTGTCCTCTGTAATGTCCCTGATAAACTCTCCTCTCATGATTGAAACAGGAGGATTTGTGCTGTTAGACCAGCATGGCCACAGGTGAGCACTGGCCTCTAATTCATAAAGAGACATCCATGATGTGTTCATGTGCTATGTTTATTGCTGACAAATATGGGGGGTTTTACCTTGCAAACACATGAAACATTTTCTAAATGAAGCTCTCAGTAGTCATTGTTAAAAATAAGGGGAGTCACAGATTTCTCACTAAAAAATTCCACATTTCAAAAATAYAAGCAAATCTTGGCAGAAACTTCATGTAGGTTTTCCAGCATCTCTTTCCCCTCCTCAAAAAAAGAGGTTTAAAACTACCACTTTTTGTTATTCAGATCTTTCCTCCTTCCTCATTAAGTTTTTTCCATTGTAAATAAAAAGGAAATAGAACTTTTAAGAAGGAAGAAAAAGAATTATGGAGAAAAATTCTCATGGACTTTTTARAAATCCAAGTTTGGGGCTTTTCTGCTCCTTCCCTGAAATTTGGTTGAACTGGAAGCCTCTAGGCCAGCCTGTTCTTTGGACTTTGAATGTAAAGAGCACATCCAGCCAGAGGTAAGGATCCAAGGTTTCTGGCAGAAAACAGCATCAGACAGAACAGATGGCAGCTCCTGATCATGCCAGAAAGATGAAAYGGTGTTGCCAAAAGGGCAAAGAGTTTGCTGAGCTCTATTTAAAGCTCTTTGCCAAATTTCCCAAATTTTAGTCAAACAAGCCCAAATTCTCTGTGAAGTCATGTCAAACCTATGGCTGATCCACAGCATGGTACAACTCCTTTCACTCACTTCAAATAAAAGCATGATGGTAACACAGCAAAAAAATGGACAGAGGTCCYCTGATCTCAAAAATGCAGCAATCTTTGCTTTCAGGAGTATGCAACATACAGATAGGACAGTGAGCCAGGGAAAGACCTATTTTAGACCTATTTTAGACCTAAAATCAGGTCTAAAATCAGTCATGAAGAGAAACACTGGTTAGCAGTCATGCAGACTTTGGACCTAGTGCCATGAAGGGCTCATTTCAGTGGTAAGGGACGCGAACAGAGGATCCAGGGCAGTTCCACCAAAGCAAGTAAGAAGTATCACCTTCTTGCCCTCCCTACTGAGGAAAAAAGCTGAATTAGCTGAAATAGTCAACAAATAGAAAAATCTAGATCAGAAGCGGAGTTGAGCAAGCAGGATTTTGGGATGTCCTGCAGGAATGATCTCTCTTTCTTCTCCATGGCCATTTGAGASGACCACTAGCAGCCTCAGGACTATTAAAGAGGAGATTATGGAAATCAATATTAGGGGCTGGATACCTGGAGTATGGACTTTTCCTAGTGCTTTGTAGCTCAAAATGAGGAGGAAGCAAAAAAAAAAAAAAAAAGAGTCCAGATGTGTAAGATGAGTGAGAAGAGGAGGCTGTAGGCAAGGTGGTCACTCAGGCTGGGTGACCTCCAGGAGGAGGCAAACACCAGGGGGGCACGAGGAATGTGTACTAAATTGATAGGTGAGGCCAGCAAAAWAATTGTCTTTTTATAGTCTTAGGACAGAGCAAGATTTTCACCAAAAGCAGATGAAAGTCACAAATCACTGCCAATGGCACTGTAGACAACTCACCACAGCTGGTGCACAGAAAGGTTCACAAAAAGGTAATATGGGTAACACAGATTTACATGTTAACAGAAGGCAAGACATAGGAGACACCAGCCAGCTCCTTCAGCAACTCCCTTATGAATAAATTGTTTCTCTTACTACTGGTKGTACCTATTTTTATTTAAAATAGACTGTCCAAGGACAGGCAGTGCATACCTGTGGTGAAGTTATTTGGAAACTTTCCTATCCAATTTCTGCTTCAGATTTCACTTTGAAAATCTAGCAATTCAAAAACAAACAAAAGCATCCCACAGAATGATACCAAAGGACAAAGTTATTTTGGGAATACAATTTTAATCAGTGCAGTACCAGCATTTAAATCTGCTGCTCTACTGACATGAGTGGGGAAAATATAATTAAAACCAAGGAGTCCAGAGGGACTAGCAGTTTTGGAAATGAATCCACACCTGTGTCACCTTAACATGGGATTACTGCAATTCACTCTTGATGCAGAAACTGTGGGGGGAACAAGAGCTGCCAGCTCACTTATTAGGATGAGTTTCACTGAGAGTGACACCTCTGCTCTGTGATGTACAATGGCCAACAACCAATTTCCATCTGACTCYCTGCATTAGGGACTCAGCAAATTAGTCACCTCACTTTTTATTTTCACATGAGTCCATGGTGTCCAGATCACTGTGGTGAGAAGACAAATGAAATCAATAAAATCCCTGCACCAAAGAGATTTCCTATCAAAACAGAGTGGCAAGGGGACAGGAAGGGTACAGCAAACAAGGTGGCTGCTCACCAGACATGGGTGACATGTGCTGAGTACACTTCCTTGTCACCCAGGGACAAGAAACCAATTCCTCTGCAGCACATTACCTTACCTGTGTGTCCCCAGGGTTTCCCTGCCCCAGGCTATGGCTCCACRTGGAGCCAGAGCTGAGGGCAGATGTTACTGGGACCATCCCCTGGCCCTACAGGCAGGGACATATCCCCTCAAAAGCATCTCCCATCCCACACCAGCCCCTGTTTCCCACCACTTCCCAGGGAGGGAGCAGCCCCCCTTCCAGCCAGGCCAGAGGGATCCACAACAATCACCTGGACACTGAACCTGTAAAAGTAGAACCCCACTGCAGTGTCGGCAGTTCAGGGGCTGGCAGTCAGGGTAGCCTTTGCTACCATGTGGGCTGGTGCTTCTTAATCAGCCATGCAAATCAGGACAGTGTTTGGGTAAATTTTATTTGCCTAAAACACCGGTTCTTCAGAAGAAAAAAAGTCCCTCTGAAAGTGTGAGAACACCCATACTTGTCAGAAGAGGTTTCTCATTTCTTATTGTTGCATGTTGTGAGGAAAGTAATTATTTATCCTTCTTCCTTTACGTTTTTTTTCCTTTATCCTCATCCTATAACTCTGAAGTAAAACCTTGGTGATGTTTTCCAACCTAAATCTGCTGTTCATTGTTATTTCAAACAAATTGGATTTCAAACTGAGCCCTAGAATTTCCTAAAATTTTCAAATCTTTTCTGTGACACTTCAAAATGAAACATTTCTCTAAAAAATCCTTCTGAAACATCTACACAATTCTGAAAGACTTGAAAAAAAACACATATGAAATAAAAAGTTGCAYTTTGAATAATAATAATAAAAAATAATAATATTGCAACAAAACCAACTTTTCCATCCAGATTTCCAGCAGAGTCATCATTCAGCCCTGGAATATGGCTATATTTTCTTTAGGGCATAAAAGAGCTGATCTGTATCTGCTAGAAGCAAGGTGACAAAGCATCACCACCTCTGTGAGTGAAATGAGCCGTGTCACACTACAAGCRCAGTCTGAGCCCTAGGAGCTCCTGCCAGGAGAGCTGCAGCACTCTGRGTCCCCAGCACAGGGCAGAGGGGGGGCACTCCCTGCATCCCCTGGCACAGGCAGGGCATGGGATGCTCTGGGCACACAGCACTGTGTGAGCAGGCAGGGGAGGCACCACTGCAGCTGAGGGCAGCAAGGCTGTGACCACAGGCTTTGCCTCAGYGCTCCCCTGGCCCTGAAGGGCTCTGCTGCCCAGGTAGAGAGTAGGACTCAAGCTCACCAGTAGGTTTTCTTCTTGGAGAAACCCAACCCAACCTCCACTGMCAAAATGTTCTTGCACAGATCAGCTCACAGTCCCCTTTCCCTGGGGGGAGAATTGGAGGCATTTATGTGTCTGCAGGATCTTTGGAGATGTAATTGTAAGAGGCCACCTTGCTGCCAAGTACAATATTGCTGCAGCCAATAATCATACTCAGGCAGTTTTTCACTCAGCTCATGATCATTCCAAGTGTAAACCCGTCTTCACAACCCCTCTGGATGATAAGGGAAAGGTGGAGACACAAAGCTAGAGGAGCTGGTGGAGGTCACCGAGCAACCTGGAGCTCCCAGCTCCCAGCCCTGCTGCTGGCCAGGCTGCCCTGAGCCCTGGGTGAGTGGTGGGAGAGCAAAGCCTCTGAACASCTACAGGTTATCCATAACTTGTCACACAGCTGCTTTTGTGAAACAGGGAAAATCTCCACTACCCTGCTTCTAGGGATATGAATCAGGTTTCAGGTGATGGACAGGCTTTTAAACTCAATTTTGTTCAAGCTAAAAGCTTCTTCAGAGGGTGTTTGAGTATACAACCATCTTTTATCTAGTGCTTTCACACAAATATATAAACCTAAGATTGGCAGAAAATGGCAATTGTTCGAAGCCTTTGGCTTACAGTATATAGRGAGAAGCCAGAGAGGAGAGCCAGTGGTTTTCCATCACCTACCCACCTATGGTGTTGTGAAGTCTTTAGGATGAGGTGAGAGATGAGAATTTGATTCTGTTTCTCAGAAGGCTGATTYATTATTTTTTGATGTTATATTAAGAGAAAATGATGTACTAAAACTGTACTAAACTATAAAGGATACAGACAGAAGGCTAGAAAAGAATGAATAATGAAAACCCGTGACTRACCAAAGTCTTGACATAGTTAAACTAAAATTAGTTATTAAATTAAAACAATTTACATGCTGAGTAAACAATTTTCCAAATTACATTCCAAAACAGCAAAACAAGGAGAAGCTGAAGCAAAACAAGRAGTAGCTGAAGCTTCCCAGAAAAAGAAATCTTAGCAAAAAGGTTTTTCATAAAATATCACAGTAACACCCACCCTCCATCCAGGCTGAACTCCCCAGTCCCTGGTGCTTGGCACTGCCACAGCAGCTGCCAGGRGACAGAATCCTAAGCTACAAACCACAGACACATACAGACATGTGCAAACAACAGGAGTGGCAGAAATCAGACAGGCACCCTTTCTGCACAAACACCTGACACAACCGAAAGCTGACAGAGGAGAAGTCCTGAACTCTTGCTAGCCTTACTTACAATTCCCAGGCACCTGGGTAGCTGTTACCAAACTGGCYGACGTTATGTGAACTTCTGTTAAATAACCCACCGGTGCCAGCTAGCACCAGAGATTTCACATGCCATTTGAACAGAAGAGGCTCAATAGCAAGCCAGCAGAGCTGATGAAAAGCAAATCACCGAGTCAGTTTACTACCAATGAGCTCTATTAAGTGACTCTAATGGAGTTCATTGCCCGGAGTAGTCACTGTCCCTCACTAATCTAATGGCAGTATTGACAAGGATCATTTGCACAGCTCCCCTTAAAAGGTTACCAGGATTTGTCAGGACTCCCTGTGCTCGGGATGTGTGTGTGGGCCCCTTTTTACACCCCAGGCTTGCCCATCCTGCACAAGGTCACGCGGCTGCAGCCAGGCACCGGCTGTGCCATCCTGCAAACATCTGCCAGGGATTAGCAGAGACAGCACAAACCCATCCTAAGGGCTGAAATAATGCAGGGAAATCGGCTGCTTGACAGCAGTACCTTGCCACCAGGTATCAGTTAATCTGCATTAAGCCTACCCAGCTGTTTCCTGTGGTCAGTGTACACGCTCCCCTAATGCCAGCCCCTATCACACAGTTGTAATTTTATGTCCTTGATCATTAAGTGCAGCCGCAGCTTAGTTGTATATCTTCTATGCAAAAATGAAAAATAAAAATCACTAGTCCCTCAAGCATCATCTCTGAGCTTTAACTAGCATGAACTAGCCCCTGGATTCTAAATACATGGATCTTTCTGGCTAAAATGTCTGCTTTCAGCCCCACTCCTTCTCTGTTTTATGATGATGATCTGAATTGCTCAAACATCACTGCTCTCTTTGGATAAAGTCTCATCTCTTCAACATCCAGGTCTGTCTAGAAAATGAAAGAAAACCACAGCAACAAAGCCCTCCAGATGCAGATGAGAGGAAAGACAAGAAGAGCTAATGTGGACAATGGGCACTTTAAACCCTCTCTATGCTGACAATGTAAATAGATAAATCAGAGAAGCACTACTTAGTATAAAATTATCTTGGTGYTTCAAAAATAGTTTAAACTGCTTTAAAAAAGAAAAAGAAAAAAAAAAGAAAAATAAAAGGAAAAAAAAGCTGTTGAAATTCTACTTATCTTCTCACCTAGGTCCACAGATACAGCCAGATGCTCCAAAGGTGCTGGAGGCCACTTTTTGAGATAGTCTCAAAAGAGACTTTGAGAGAGGATCAAAGGATCAGGGCAATCCTTGGGWTGTAATCCCTGGCAAAGAGGGACAAGATTAGGAGAGAGGCAGCGAGGGAAGGTCTCAGACCTCTGACTCTCTCCAGCCTCTCAACCTTGCTCCATGCTCTCCACTGGACATACCTTGTGTCCTTGAGCAGAAACAGSCCAGATTTGCCCCGTGGTTGGAGGTGTTTGCTGGAGGACCTCTAAAGCCACTGTGTCACTGGCTTATTCCTTCCCCAGGCAKCTGTCATGTACCTGCTCCTGCTCAGCTCTAGGGCCACCAGCTGCTTCTGCAGCCCCAGGTCCATAGGTGACCTCGTGGTGGAGCTGAACCAGGATCCTTTTGGTGTTTGTGAGCAAAAAATATAAAGCAGACATGAAGTTTCAAGCTGAGTAGAGGAACTTGCCTGCCTGMCCAGGGCTGTGCATGTGGGAATCCCTACTCACACAGGGGTCTAAACCTCCCCACATCTTCTGCCCAGCCTTGGGGAGAGACCAGGTCCTAACACCGCACCACTTGCACAGGATCCCAGCAATCCATGATCACTCCTTCCCAATGCATGCAGGACAGTTAYTATTTTCCCATTATTTTCACTTCTTTCTTTCCCATGCCACAAGTAGTTTGCAGGGTCACACCAAGGAGATGAAGCACAGCAAGCTGAGGAAATCCACTCAGACAGGTTTACTCTAGTGGGAGGCACTCAGTGCTGATTCTGTGCTACTGAGCAGCACATAAGAACAGCCATTAAGTTCAATAGAGCAAGGCCACAAAACAGAAGAAGAAAAGATCACCTCCTTTTTCCATTTTCTTCTGTTAACACAGAAAAAATAACAAAAATAATTTCTCAATACTCTCAGCATTTGCATAAATGTGCTCTAATGATCAAAATATGGATCTCTGACACAAAACCTTTTGGGCCAAATCCAACAATTAATCAAACCCTCACAGCCCAGATGAGGATTCCCACCAGAAGAAGATGAAGCCATCCGGTCTTAGAAAGTGGGACAGCTGCTGCAATGGTATCCCAGCCTCCCTCCACAGAGAAGAGTTCACTGACAGCAAAACCTCTGCTCTGTGGCAAGCAACTGAGAAGCTTTGGAYACCTGGCCCCTCCAGGGCTGGGGAACTGCCTGTAGGTCCTGTAGTACTGAAAACACAAGTCGAGCACAACTGAGAGAGCAGCTATTGGCTTYCAGTCACTCTAACAACCCACACCCTCTTTTTCCTCTCTAAAAGGAGGGTACCTGCCTACTGACATCATGTACTGTTTGGGCTGTTAGTTTCAGGAWTATAAACACATCCACATCCCTTTCCAAATACCCTCTACCTAATCCACCAGTATATTTATAAATTGTTGCACATCAGTGATGCTAAGACTGCCAAGTCAAGGTCTCAAAGAGAGGAAATGCAGAATTCAAGCTGCTCAGTCACCCACATGCTGTTTTACTTCAAACACAATTGGTGCTTCAATTGGTGCACCTGGAAAGAGCTGGGTTATGCAGTGAATTCAAGTGTTGTCCATGGCAGGCTTTCCACATTTGCCACAAAAACCATGAGGAGAAAGTACAAATTAGAGATGGAAGAAAAATACTTTAATTGCTTAAAAAGGAGTGTCACCTAGAGACAGGACTCTCTCTGAGCCTGTGCCAGAAGGAGCCCTTTTGACACTAGGCAGTGTTTTCAGACCAAGCTGCATTAGAATGGTTGGTAACTCATGTCACCTTCCCAGTTTTCCAGAGGTCAGGCATGGGTGGACAGTCAGCAGTGGCTGTGGAGTGGATACACAGTTGTGAGGAGGAATGCTCCTGGCTGTGGCTGAAAACGCCTGGAGTTAATTCTGTGTTCTGTGGCCCAGGGCCTCAGTGCCTCAGAAAATAGAATAAACAA